>JAPFBL010000302.1:0-97500 GCA_026182355.1 Hermatobates lingyangjiaoensis
TCTTAATCAGGTATAATTAAGGATGGCAGCAGCTTCTGCATTGACCAATTTCTTACTGATAATCTCTAGTTTCCTATCTAGTTTTCGGTAACTTTCGGGTATTTTCCAAAGGAGTATTTTCTTTATTTCGTTTCATGTCGTTACCAGAACTCCTTTAAAAAATATCCAAAAGTTACCGAAAACTAGTTAGGAAACTAGAGAATATCAGTACGACATTGGTCAACGCAGAAGCTGCTGCCAACTTTAAATATATATATATATATATATATAATAAAATAAAAAACGAAGGAAACACACAGAAAGACACAGACATAACTCACATCGATATTTCGACAATCGTCGTCATCAGGAGGTGCGAAGAGCGAAGAGCGAAGAGTCCCGCAGGAAGACAGGGCGGTACTGAACTCGGAAACCGCAGCCAGTACCCCACCACTTACCACCAAGCGGGGAAGGGAGGGAAGGAAATGAAGAGCCAAATTAAGACGTAAAAGGAACGAGTAAAAATTATAACTATAAAAAATTATAAAAAAGTAGATAAATCAAATTAAAATTAATAAAAATAATAAATAAAAAGTAAAATAAAAAATAATAAATAAATAAATAAAAAATAATAAATAAATAAATCATAAATAAATTATCGGTTGAGGTTGAGTCCGGGGAAGAGCGAGCATCAAGTAAGCATATGTATGCCTCCTCTGAAGCTCTTAGGGTAACTTTATTGTTGGATTCGGGATCTGTTTCAGGATCTGAACCCTGAAACAGTCATTGAAACTGAGTCCATGCGAGTTCGCATGGATGGCTACAGGATAGTTACTGCGTTGACCGACTGAAGCCCTATGACCATTCATACGAAGGCTCAACTTATTAGAAGTTAAGCCAACGTAAAAGGAGTCACACTGAGTGCAATCCAGTCGGTAAACACAGTTGCTCGAGGTACAGGAGGAATTGACCTGAACCGGGTAGGAACTATGGTGGAGAGGGGAATCGAAGGAAGGATTAGGATTAACAATCAGGCAAGTTTGACAGCCACGGCGTCCACATTGTTTCATTCCAGGAACAGGATTGGAAGGCTGAGGGGAAATATGAGAGAAAATGCTTTTTAGATTGGCAGGTTTACGGTAGGAAATAGAAGGGGGGTGATTAAAGATGAAGAAGTAGAAGTAGAAGTAGACAGAATCGGAAAAGACTCCTTAATAACAGCACGAAGCTTATAAGCGCCAGGGAAGTAGGTTGTCAGGAAGAAGGAAGTGTTACTTCTATCCCTCTTGGGTCTGGGTTGGTGGGAGATGTCAGCCGGTAAAACACGACTATCAATGAAGGAGCGAGGATAGCCTCGTTCAGAAAAATTTTCCTTTAAGAGGTTAAGGTGATGTCTGCGGTCTTGGAGATTATTGCAGATATTGTGAATACGGAGGGACAAGGATCGAGGTATAGACTTTTTAACATGGGATGGATGGCAACTATTGTAATGGAGGTACTGTTGGGAGTTGGTGGGTTTTATATGTACGGAAGTCAAGAAGTGTCCATTGTCTAAAGTAACGTCAACGTCAAGAAAGGTGATAAGTCTGTCGGAGATGTCGTAAGTGAAAGTGATGGAGGGGCAGAAATTTTGAAAGGAGTGTAGGAAAAGTTCTAAGTTATGTTTGCCATGGTGCCAAATGAAGAAAATATCATCAATAAAACGGAGATAAAGGAGTGGAAGAAGTTGACAGGTGGCCAGGAAATCCTGCTCTAATTTGGCCATGAAAAGATTAGCGTAAGAAGGGGCCATAATCGTACCCATAGCTGTGCCTCTGGTTTGAAGGTAATAACGACCCTCAAACTGAAAGACATTATGCTGTAGCACGAAATCAGCCAAAGAGACTAGAAAGGATGTGGAAGGATTAAGAGCGTCCAGACCTTCAGAATGAATGATTGAAGTATAGAGAGAAGTGACGTCCATGGCAACCATGAGAAGAGGATGATCAAGGGTAGAGGGAAGAGAAAGATTTTTAAGAATTTGGAGAAAATGGAAAGTGTCTTTGCAGAAAGAAGGTTGGTTCCGAACTAGAGGCTGTAGGAAGTGATCAATGAAGGCGGAAAGTCTTTCTGTAAGGCAGCCATAACTGGAAACGATAGGTCTACCGGCGGGAGGGGAGTCAGGCATGTTGAAGGGCTTGTGGACTTTAGGGAGCAGGTAGAAAACAGGACATCGGGGATTTGAGGGAATGAGGGTGTCAATATCCTGGGGAGAAAGGCCCTCACACACAGCACTGTTATTAAGAAGAGAAACTAAGTTCTTGAGGAAAAGAGGAATAGGGTTGGAAGAAAGCTGTTGATAAAAAGATGAGTTAGAGAGTTGTTTCATTGCCTCACGGTGGTAGACAGAACTATATATATATATATATATATATAATATATATATATATATAAATATATATATATATAGAACTATATATATATATATATATATATATGAGCTCAAAACTCAAGAAGAGTAACACACAGAGTAAGGAAACACAATTACCGACTCAAGTTTTCGGGTAATCCGTCTACAGGAGAAAAGAGAAATGGAGACCAAGCACGTTGCACGTTGTAGACGCAACGGCAAGTAACCCAACTTGGATCGTGTTTCGTTTAATTAAGTAAAATTATATATATATAAAGATTTCACTTAAACACGTGAAATAACAATCAAGGATCAAACCACAATAAGAAATGAGAAAACAAGACTAAGATCTTTCAACCGTAACAAGCGGTCTTCGTCAGTGTCAAAACCCCAACTTTAGTTGGGTTTTTTTTGACTTTGACGAAGACCGCTTGTTACGGTTGAAAGATCTTAGTCTTGTTTTCCCATTTTCTTATTGTTGTTTTATTATTCATATATATAATGATCCTCACTTCACTGCAAGTGAGGCTCATGTTTTCTGCCAATAATCTTATTTTACAGAGGAACTGTGCAACCTCTATACCCATTGGCAGAATAACAAAGGCTTCGCTGGGCAGTGGGTAACTGGGACCGCACGCACGGACCAACAATTTCTACTCTCCTATTGTCTTTATTTTAACGAATCATATTTCTTTTCCCGGGCAACTCATAGAAAACAATATATTATATAATATATATATATATATATATATATATATATATATATATATTATCGATAAACGAAACGGTCTGGCAGGACAGATTACACTTCAAATAAACTATGATATATATATATATTTATATATATATATATGAAGCTAATAAACGGAAAAACAAACCAAACTGAACACAGTAACAGTTCAAAATTGAGGGTACGTAGCAGACAAAGTAAAGATATACACTTACAAACTCAAATTTTTGGTCAATCCGTCTTCAGGAGAAAAGTGATAGGGAGACCAAGCACGTTGTAGACGCAATAGCTAGTAACTCAACGGTTACTATATATATTTGTATACGATATATATATATATAGTATAGTTATATACTCTAGGTATAGTATATACTACATATATAGTATAGTTATCATATATATATTTGTATAATATATGAAAATGACAACATATAAAAGAAACAAGAACCTGTTTTGATCGCTGTGCTTTCCAGCCATTACACAAAAGATCAAATCAGGCCGACGATTTAACGTGTTACCCTTTTGTCACCTCCAAGTTTTGCTACCCAAAACTTGGGGTGTCCGAGGTGGACCTGGCGGAGGTGGGCACCACGATTCTACGTAAAAGAAACGAGAACACTTACTGGATCAATATTTCAAACCCGAGTTCGTAATGGGGTAGAAAGTAGATGACAAGAACTTCCTTTGCTTTCAACTTGCACTCCACACGTACCTCTTCTTCTTCCCTTCTACTCTCTTCCTGAAGACGAACTTTGGTTCAAAATATTGATCCAGTAAGTGTTCTCGTTTCTTTTATGTGTTGTCTTTTTCATTTATTTATCTGTCCTGTTTGGACTGTTTAGTAATTTCATTTATTTTATACCATATTTACATATATATTTGTATTATATATAATTATATATATTAAATATGTAAAATTTCTAATTTTAATATGAATTATTTGTTTAAATTTATAAAATTAGGTTCATAAAATTTATTTTTCTAAAGCAGTAAATTTACCATAAAGGCTTTTTGGTTAGGTCTAAGGTAGAGTTAGATAAATAGAAATCCAGCCCAGGAGAATCGGCGTTACTTTTACTTGACGTTGTAGATAAATTTACATAAAATATATTCTCAATTAATCAATAAGTTATATTGTATATAATTAGATATAAGATATATTCAGATTTGTGATAAATGTGTAATCTATAAAGGAACACATGGAATATGTATGGACCTGATGCAGGGTTAAGTGTCGAAAAAAAAAACTAGAAGAATTACCTCTGTATCCCTGCTTCATTAGGCAATAGTTTTGTCTTTTGCGAACAATCAACTATTGTAAGGAAGATTAGGTATTTTTGAATTTAGTGGTAAGTATTAGAAATAGTGTTGTTTTCCAGAGAGCAGATATATATATATATATATATACCTCCTTAAATTGATGAGTACCTTATGGAGCCCCTCTATGGGGACGATTCATGAACACCACCTCCTCCAAGCTACTAGTATCATGCCAAAGAAAAGCCTTACTACAGGTAATTAAAGGCTACAAAACAGTCCCTACACTGTCGGCCCAGATGTTAGCCGGGCAGATACCACTGGACATCCTGGTAAAATTCAAAGCTGACTGTTTCGCTATTAAAAGAGGTCTCCTAACTAACTGGGTCTCCTTAGAAAGGAATAATAACGTTCAGGATAACATAGAAACAGCTAAGAAATGGGCTCTGGGCCTGTGGGAGGAGCGTTGGGCCAATGGCACCACCGATAGGTGGACAAGACGGTTTTTCCCGATGGTCGAAGAGAGGCTGAAAAAAAAAACTTACCCATAGACCACTGGCTAACACAAGTCCTCACAAGGCACGGGGATTTCAGGAGCTACCTCTTTGGCTTCAAAAAGTTAGAGGATCCCATTATCCCTTGCGGTGGCGCCTCTGAGACTGTGCGACACATAATTGAAGATTGCCCATTATACACAATCCCGAGATTCAAACTGGAAATAGAGGTGGGTCAATACAATACAAAGGAAATGTATTTTTTATCGAAAATTTATTTTTCGATAAATCGAAAAAGGAAATATGTGGAAACTGCAGCAAAAGTGGCCATGTAACCAAGGACTGCAGATCATTCAAAGAGAATGGCTTTAAATGTTTCAATTGCAAAGGTCCACATAGATCAAATGATTCTCAATGTCCAACCTTCATTACTTATCAAAATTCATTAATTTCAAAAATTCAATATGATTACGAATAAAAAAGAATCTATCTCATATTTAAAAATTTTAAAACAAAATCAAATCTTATTCAGCATCTCAAAACTAAAACACTGTTCCTATATCATAAACCAAGATATACTCTTAATTAAATGCAATTATTATCACCATTAAATCATCATTGAGCTCATTCAAATATCTACCAGTTACCAATCGAATCTAATCGATCCTACAAACTTTGGCAAGTTACTTATTTTTACTTTTATACTTTTATCTTATTTATTTATATTCTTTACCTTATCTTCATTTCACCCTTTTAACTTTCAAGGGCTACTGACCCATACAGCTGCCAATAGCTGTTCAGTAGGTCCGGAGTTCCGGACCTAATAGCTTCAGCTTCAGTAAGGACCTAATAGCTACTAATAGCTTCAGTAGTAGGTCCGGAGTTCCACCCGAGAGCTCTTAAAATACTGTCGGTACCACGGGGACGAGGCTCCAAGCCCATGAGTTAATTTTACTTATCATTTAAATTATGTTACTTTTTGCCTTTTCCTTCTCTTATTACAGGTTGTAACTCATGCCTCGTCATGCGGTCGGACTCATGGTGGTTGTGGTTCCTTACTCAGGAAGAGTAGACACAAATGATCGTATGTGATGTGTCGCTGTGTGAGAAGCAGTATCTTCTCGGGTGGGTGTCTGCATAACACCAAGGAGGAGCTAGACCTCCGGCCCTCACCAGTGGGTGGGAGCATTTATTGGCAAATGCTGCTATACTGGTACTCATTCTTAATGAGCCCTGACCCGGGGGAACGGGTACTTCCCTCTTCGGAGGGGGACGACCCAGGTCTCTGACCAGTAAGGTAGTCCTAAAACTATTCAGCTGGTAGGTGCTGGCCATTCAATACAAAGGCAGAAGATTTGTATTGTGTGGCGTTCTGAGAGAAGAATAAGACCGCCATCTTGAAATTCTTATATAAGATAGGCCGCAAGAAAGAAGTACTGGCCCTCCGAACCTAGAACCTATGTATATAGAAACTGAATGTACATGTGTGTATGTATTATGACTTAGGATTTTGATCATTATGAAATATGACTACATAATTCCTAATAGAATAAATGCGTGATGTCAGTCGTGGATGCCCGCCTCCGCGAGGTCCACCTTGGGCATGCTATGGGGTTCCGGTAGTACCTTTATTGGTCCGCTGTGATCCCCTCCGCATGGCAAAAGGGCACCACGTTAAAATCATCGATCTGCTCTGTTTTATTCCGAGGTATAGCCGAAAGGCATAGGCACACGGTAATAAACCAAAACAGTATATTAAACATGTATCTGTCCAAAGGCGAACACATTGCCACTGTGCCAAACTGTCACACCTCCACCGATGCAAAAATCGTTACCAGTTATAATATTTATAATGTATTATATAAAAAAAAATCTGGTGTGGCCTACACTCAACTTTACTCTAAGTAAACATAATATCAAACCTCCTGACAACTTGAAGAATGCATTCGTTTTGTAATACAAATTATTCAATATTACTCAAAAATAAAATGATTCATAAACACAAATAACACTACTTTTGATATTAATTTCTGTTCAAGAATGCAACAAATGCAGTTTTTATAGCTTTTTTACTTCTTTTTAAGTAATTAGAATTTCATGAAAATTTTTTTCTAAATTGGTAATTTTTTAATCTTTTTTTTTTTTGAAAAATTTCATTTTTCTTTAGGAAGAATATTATCGTGACAGAATATTTTCTGAAAATATAAAATGTAAAATGTACCATGAAGCCCCTTTGGTTAGTGCAATTTTAAAAACAATTAATTCATCTAATATCACAGGTGATTCTATATTTTTGGTTTTAATTTCATTTTAATCCATTTAATATTAAAAGGCTTGTATCCTACGAAGAAGCTTTCATATTGAATCATAAATCAATATTTTTACATTTTTTTTTAAAAAAATTTCAGTTTTTTTTTTAAATTTGAGAATTTTTTAGTCATTGCTTTTCTAGTATCCATGATAATACCAAACTTTTAAGATTCTAGACTTACTAGTTTAGAAGGTAAAAAAAAATATCGTCTAAAAACACATTATGGCATTTGAAGTGACTTTACCAACATGCATAATTTTTAACAAAAAACAGGGTATGAAATATAATTCTTATCCATCAAAAGATTGTGAAACTGCAGGGTTTCTACAAATTTTCGATATATACCCAAATCACATATACACAGAAATACAATCCATAAAAGAACTTACGGGACTCCAAAACATATAAATCCGTCAGAATCCTCGAGATATTTTTTTTTTCTTTCTTACCATACTTATAACTTATTAAATTATAGTGACAATCATAAAAAAAAAGTTTTATTTCAGACTTTTAAGAATTTTAACCATTATAATTACAAATCTGTAAAATATGCTCAAGTTATGTTGATTGGGTTCAAATATGGTTTTTATTTCATTAAAAATAAATAATATTTTACTGTATTAAATAACTATTGATAATTGAGTGTTTTATTTTTATAAGGCTTAACGCAATAAAAATAATAAAGGAATATAGCTATTAAAATAATATTTGTAACAGTATAAATTGATATTTCTTTTTTTGTTTTTACATTAACAATTGTTATATGGTTTATTTTCTTTTATATTATAAATTAAAAACCCCGCCGCCAGTATACTGGCTTATTTTAAGAGTTTCGAATCAAACTCCAGACAAATCGTTCTACTGAACCTGCTCAGATACAGGTAAGGTTAGTGGCTTTTTTTTTGCCCCCTGGTTCAAAGAACCTGTGGATATATAAGCCAATGAAGCCTGTGGTATAGCTGCTGTCCGACTATCAATGAAGACAGAAAACTTCTCTTACACACTAACCTGCTAGTAAGAACACTTTTACCTCAAATTCCCTGAAACCAATCCCCCTCCGAATAATCAGATCACCAAAGTAACGATAACTGACGACTTTAGACTCAAATACCATACGACCACGAAACATACTCATCATGGACAGGACAAATACTAAAATACCGACCTACCTGACGGACCTAAACAATTAAAGTAGAACAAACAGACAAGCAGGTGAAAGCCTCTGGCTTGGAACTGCCTGACCCCAACGTGCATCAATGCACGGAAAATCTCGTTGGTCGTTAGTATAGCTTCAAGGCTCCACTAGAGGAAGTCAGATAGTAATTGAGAAAAACAATTATTTTTCTTTTTTTTTGTTTTTCGTGGCCTCTAACCACCTCTAACTTTGATTGACTTCGTCCCATTGGTGTAAATTAGGAGTGGATGCACTTTGTACTAGCGTCCTCGTCGCAGAGGTAGTATTTGTGTCTGTTGCGCAGCACAAGCTAAAAGTACAGGGCAGACCGTCCCAAGGGTGGATCAGTACCCCAGCTCCTTAACCTGGTCTTTCGCCTTAACCGAGCAGGTTTTCTTCGAAAGTGCTTCAGCCCAGCTTCGACCCGATAGGCGGTACAGGATGGTAGGCTCTCGCTTTTGCCAACAGAGTGTCTAGATGGTAGCCTTGTTCAGCACCCAACTTGTGGTTGGGTTTTCCATACTAACAATCAATCTCTCAGGGTTTTGCGCCCCCTTAGATCCAAGTCCTGCATGGAGATGGGTAGTATTTTAGTCGGTATACTGGCTTGCCAGAAGTCCGACACTCCCATTACTGGGGTGTTCAGTTTCGAAAACTTCTGATATGGGGTGCATAAAGCATTTTTACCACCAACTCCCATGGCACTGGGAAAAAAAAAGGTAAAGTTAGTGGCCTTTTTTGCCAAAAAAAAAAAGGAACAAATTCCAAAGAAGCTGTGAATATACTAGCCAAAGCAGCCTTATGGTATATCTGCAAGGCTCTACTAAACGCAGTCAGAAAAAATTGAGAAAAAATTTAATAATTTTTGGTTACCCCCCCCCCCCCGCCCCACCAGCAAGAACAATAAAAATCCTGCGATCCCCCCACACATACCACAAACTCTCAACTATAAATAATAATATTTTCTATAAATTTGTTATATTTAAATCCTCTGCATAACCTCGTATACTTGCTAACATGAAACAAAACAAAAAAGAAAGAGATTAATTATACCTTACATGGATACATTTATTAACCTGTATTTGTTTGTAAAAGAAAAGATTTTATGTATATCAATTTACCAAATATGTTTTATAATATGAAGATGCCTATTTTTAATTTATTTTATTAAATGATATTTTTTTTTGCATAAAACAATTAAATTATTTCATAGAGATTCCTCGAGTCAGTGTAATATTTCCATTGGATTCCCTTTAAGTAAAATGGTTGAACAGCTCTACTAAAGAGCTAATATTCAGTGCGCATGCGCTGATAGTGAAAGTGTAACTTCCAACTACTGGAGTGACTTTTCAAATTCATTTGATTGTAGCAGGGTGGAAAAATAGCCCCCCCCCCCCCCCCCTGGGTGGAGAGTTTCACTTTTTGAGAAGTATAAACTGAAAAAATGGGACATATGAGACAGGAATTTTCAAAAATCTGGTATAGTCATCTAACCAACATAGCATGCTCAAATACAAAGATATTCATAAAATTTACAGAGATTAGATAATAAAATAATAGTTAAGACTTACTACTTATTTCTTTTTCTGTTTCTTCAACTGAAAGTGGGACTTTAACATTTCCATTTTGTTGTACTGATGATGTGTCTCCCATTCGGACGTCAACTCCAGTATCTGAAAGAATCAATCTTTGGTTATTTATATCATAATTATTGATATATGGGCAGCAAAAGAAAGAGTTAAAAATGAAGAAATTTTTATTTTCTATAGCAATTTGTAAAATAAAACACGCTCTCTAATCTGTTTTTTCTCGTTTCCTCTTCTTCACTTCCTCTATCTGACTATCTTACTTTGTTTTTCAATTACAAATTATAATATCATTGTCAGAAAAATATATGACGACTTCACCACAAGTAACTAGTGATACTTGATATTACATCTACAACGTGTTTGGTCTCCTTCTCTCTTTGCTCCTGAACATGGATTACCAAGACAATTTGATTTTCTAAGTATGTTTAATACTTGGTTCAATAATTTCTCTGTTACTCTTATTCGATGTTGAACTCGTATTTTGGTCAGTTTGTAAATTTGAAAACTCACCTTTTCAATTTTATAGTCAGTATATAAAACTGAAATTCTTATTAGGACTACATGTTTTTGAATCTAGTATTTCAACTCTGACGAAGACCACCGGTTACGGTTGAAAGATCATAGTCATTTTTTTCCCCCCCATTTCTTATTGAAGTTTAAAGAATGATTGTTATTTCACGTGTTTATGTGAAATAACAATCAATGATCAAACCACAATAAGAAATGGGAGAAAAGGAGACAAAAAAAAGAGAAAAGAAGTTTTTGTTTCCGATTTTTTATTATACTCTGATCATTGATATACATACATACATATATATATATATATATATATATATACATAGTTCAATATAGAAATAGTAACATAGAGACATCAAAAGAACACACTTAGAGTCTATAATTTTCGGATTGAACCGTTTTGTTCGTTATTTGTCCGTTTTGGATCGTATTTCCGAAAAAAAGAAAAAGTATATATATATATATATATATATATATATATATATATATATATATATATTGGTATAAATAAGCAGCAGATCCTCTTTTAAACAGGTATCATTAAAATAACCGCAGTCTCGGCATTCACGATCTTAAGACTGAGAGATTCGATCCTACGAACTATCTTCCTGAACAGGGTTCAACTGGAAAAGGAGTTGGCCAAGTGACATGATAAATTAAAATCGATGACTCATGCTTAGTCATTGCTATTAATAGATTAAAAGGATTAGTACAGGTTAATATAAAGAGAAGGTCAAAGGTTAATAAAGAACAATATTATAATATATTATATATATATATAAAATGATGAAACCACAATATGAAATGGGAAAATAAGACCAAGATCTTTCAACTGTAACAAGTGGTCTCCATCAGAGTAAAAAACCCAGTTGGGTTTTGATCATTGATTATTATTTCACGTGATGATGTGAAATTTATATACATGTATATACCTGCGTTGTTGAACATAACTGATTATTTTTGTCAATAGATTTCTTCTCATGAACTTCATTTTGCCTTATTTAGCTTTATCGTTGTGAGAACAAAAAAGCAACGGTATATTTAGGGAAATTAAAGTTCATTAGAAGAAGGTTATAGACAAAACATACTCAGTCTTGTTCAAGAAAGCATACATATCCGAAGGACTGCTTACAAAATCTACTAATATATATAATATATATATATATATATATATATAGTATAATAATGATTCTTGTTCATTATTGACCTTTAACCTTCTCTTTACATTAACCTGTACTATCCTTTTAGTCTATTTATAGCAATGACTAAGCATGAGTCATCGATTTTAATTTAACATGTCACTTGGCCAACTCCTTTTCCAGTTGAACCCTGTTAGCAGGAAGTTAGTTCGTAGGATCGAATCTCTCAGTCTTAAGATCGTGAATGCCGAGACTGCGGTTAATTTTAATGATACTTGTTTAAAAGAAGATCTGCTGCCTATTTATACCAATATATATATATGTATATATATGAGATACTAATATATATATATAATATATATATATATATATATATATGATATATATGAGATAATAATATATATATATATATATATATATATGAGTCGCTGCCCTGTCTTCCTGCGGGACTCTTCGCTCTTCACACCTCCTGATGACGACGATGGTCGAAATATCGATGTGAGTTATGTCTGTGTCTTTCTGTGTGTTTCCTTCGTTTTGAATTTATTTTATATATATATATATATATATATATTTTATATATATATGCTTTAATACAAGAGTAGATATTGAAAAAGACGAGCCAATCCCTGTTGCATATCATTTTGGACACTTCTTATTGGTTCTGGTGTTTTTCGTTAGACACCTTTCTCCTTCGCACAATCCGTCTGCTTGGCCGCCTCAGCTTTCACTCCAGGGGAGGGCTCACAGTCCTTAAATTAAGTAGGGACTGTGAGCTCTCCCCTGGAGTGAAGGCTGAGGCGGCCAAGCAGACGGAGTGTGCAAATGAGAAAGGTGTCTAACGAAAAACACCCACAACCAATAGAAGTGTCCAAAATGATACGCAACAGGGATTGGCTCGTCTTTTTCAATATATATATATAAACCTATTAAAAAGAAGATAGCGCACAGATAGACACAGGAATAATTCACTTCCATATTTCGACCATGGTCGTCATCAGCAGGCGAAGAGTCCCGCAGAAAGACAGAGTTGCCTTCCTTTGGGACTCTTCGCCTCCTGATGACGACGGCTACTGTAGCCATCATGTGTTATTCATGTTACAATAGTAAATTTAGGTATGCTGCAACATAAACTGATATCCAAGCCCTGAAGATGACATAAATATATGTCGAAACGTCGGCAAAAGGACTAGTTGAAAATTATTAGACCTCAACTCTCAAAAAAATTACATCATACATATATATATATATATATATATATATATATATATATTAATAACAGGTCTTTTACTATTACTAAGATTGGAATGCATTTTGAAATAATTAGTTAGTCACAAATTCTATTAATTGATTTTAACTTTAAATACATTATTATCTAAAATTTAATTTAACTATTATTTTTATTTTAATTAAATCACAGAAGATAGAGTATTTCAAGTGTCAGGACAATGAACAATTCTGAAATACATATAACAAAATTTATTAAAATGAACCTGAAGGACAGACAGCTAATGTGGTGTATACAGAGGCATTTGTTTAACACTGTACTAATAATGGTATTTTCTACTATTCTATAATTTCTAATTATAGTATTAGTATATATAATACTATAATTGATATTTTGGAATACCAAGTATAATAGAATTTTTGATTCCGTCAAAGACGGGTACGTTTGCTAGTAATAAAATATACTTTTAAAATCACTACCCTAATAAACATTAGTAACAGGTTTGTTACAAAATTCCCTACATGAACTTGTACACAACTTTATTTAAATCACTATGTAATTATGTTTTTTTCACGAATGTAACTTTAAAATTCTGGAAAAACAACTGGACTGATCATTAAAATTCTTTCATCTTTCTTATTTATTTCTTATTAATTTCTTATTTTGAAGGCTATAATTAAAAGAAATACAACATGTGTTAACTCGGCAGAGAAGCTAAATATTAGTATTTACTACAACAGTTCCAGCACAGCAAATCTGATAATTAGGAACAACCTACAACAAAAAACACAACTACAAAAAACCAATGTAGTGTACAGATATAATTGCACTATAGGAGACTGTGAGCTCCTCAAATCGACGACAACATTGTTTCTACGACGACAACACTTTCACGCAGACTTACGATGCATCTCGCAGCCGGAGCACCGAAAGAACACACAATGAACATACATAAAAGCAGGCTAAGTAGAAAAATGCTGGAAGACAACATTGAAGTATTATATGGAGATAATAACCACACGAGGCTGCATATAATTGGCTCATTATTTATAAAGGAAAAGAAGCCGAACCTTAATGATCAGTCCAGTTGTTTTTCCAGAATTTTAAAGTTGCTTTCGTGAAAAAAACATAACTATATAGTGATTTAAATAATGTTGTGTAAAAGTTCATGTAGGGAATTTTGTAACAAACCTGTTAATAATGTTTATTAAGGTAGTGATTTTAAAAGTATATTTTATTATTAGTTATGTTTGATAGAAGTGATGTAATTGTTATTGTAAATAAGTATTTATTAGAATTGTTAAAAAAACCTTGTATAAAGAATCCTTGATAATGGTCAACGTAGACCGAAACGTCGGACCTGTGTAATATGGAAAATACATATAAAAATAAAAAAATCGGAGAGTTAATTTATATGATACCACAAAGATGGAAAAGTAGCATTCGAAATCTTGAAAAGGTATGTAGGAAACATACTAAACTTAATGTTGGCAAGATATTTAATGAGGTATATATATATAACAGTTCAAAATTGAAGATACCTAGGTAGCACAGAAAGTAAAGAAACACACTTACAAACTCAAATTTTCGGGTAATCCGTCTTCAGTAGAAAAGAGGGTTAAGAGGGTGTAAAGTAGGGCAAGCGGCCAAAAAGCATGATTCGAATTTGAAGTTTTATCGCGTCACGGCTTGAATCAACTGTTAGCAATTCTTGACTGAAATTCAGGAAGCAAAAGATTTCATGAGAACTTGAAAATTTCCATTCTGAGAGATATTATGATGAATTGGGACCTTCAGAGTGTTAAACACTTGTTTATTCTAGTTGGTGGTTTTGAAGAAATCTTGAGTCGTTATCCACAAACAACAACCAACCCTAAAGTTACTTCACCCTCTGTCAATTTAATTTCTTCAATTACTAACATGACATATCATTTTCCTATACTATTGATGAACTTCAAGAAGACATTGAAGAAAGCTTGAACGTGAAATTTCCTACTAAGACGTACTCTTCTAAAAAAATATAATCATCTTTCACATTGTCTAAGTGACACTAAGTTGACAGATCAACTAAGCCTCCATATACACCGACTCAAAAGTGGTTTGAAGATTTAAATTCCGAAGTAGTTTCGGATGGCATTGGAGATGAAGGCAGCTCTGAAGATGTTCCTGATCTTGAGGGATTATCAAGTGATTCTTCTCGCATTGATTCTCTTCCTCCTATAGAGGTGGATGAACCTTCAATCTCCAAGACTCAAATTCCTCAAACTTCAACTAACGAAGAGGCTACGAAAACGACTGCTGTTGAGAACAATGATGCGGAAATGGAAATTTCTGAAGAAGAGAACAATGATGCGGAGATGGAAATTTCTGAAGAAGAGAACAATGATGCGGAAATGGAATTTTTTGAAGAAGAGAACAATGATGAGGAAATGGAAATTTATGAAGAAGAGAACAATGATGCGGAAATGGAAATTTCTGAAGAAGAACAACAAAAACTTTTAGAAAATTTAAAGAAAATTAAACCCCAGTTTCCGTATTCACCAAAGGGTGTTGTGAATACAGAAAGACCTCTTTCAGTAAGTGAATCAGAAGATGAGGAGACTATATTCGGTCCACCAACCAGTGTACTGAAGAGAATGACTCCGTCATCTTTGAAAAGGTCTTCTTCCTCGCCTAATATCAATCAGTTGATCGAGGAAGAAGATTCAGAAGAAATATCCAACACAAATGGATTGAAACCTTCATTTGACAGGGGCAACAAACCTCTTGCCAGACCCCATATCAACACCCTCACGTTTGGTGAGAAAACAGACTCCACTTATGAATCTTGCTTTTTGGCCGCTTGCCCTACTTTACAAAGGGTACTAGCCGTTGCGTCTACAACGTACTTGGTCACCAAGAGCAGAATTGATCAAAACAGTGATGTCCACTGCAAAAGACTGGCCGATGAAAAAGGATAAATTAATCAGTGAAGACATCATAATACACTTCAAAAAGTTTCTTTTTCGTGTGTACGAAATAATTTTCAAGAACTAATACAAATAATAATATCATATATTAATCAATTTAAAATATATATATATATATATATAATATGTAAATTAGAATAATATACATTGTCATAAAATATGTAAACAATATGTAAGAAAAGTATGTTATGCCAAAAGCGGAGCATACTAATATACAATATAATAAACTCCCCCATGGTAGGGTTACTACCCGTGGGGAAAAAAAAAAAAAAAAAAAAAAACTTACTTGGTCTCCCTTTATCATTTCACCTGAAGACGGATTGCCCGAAAATTTGAGTTTGTAAGTGTTACTTTACTTTTTGTGCTACCTATCTTCAATTCTGAACTGTTATATATATATATATAAAGATTTCACATAAACACGTGAAATAACAATAAATGATCAAACCACACTAAGAAATGGGAAAACAAGACTAAGATCTTTCAACCGTAACAAGCGGTCTTCGTCAGAGTCAAAACTGACTCAGTTGGGTTTTTGACTCTGACAAAGAACGCTTGTTACGGTTGAAAGATCTTAGTCTTGTTTTCCCATATATATATGTAAATTAGAATTTATGTTTTGTTCGTGTTTAGTGTTGTTTTAATTTGAATGATTTTATACTTGTGGCTAAACTGTTAAAGAAGGTTTCATATGTCTCTGGTTATGTTTCATTATTCTTTCCAATTATCTCAGAAGACTGAATAAGGGACTTTTATTCAATTCTATTGTTTTAGGTAAGGTTAGAGACCGCATTATTTCTTATGTTTTCATTGTAATACACTGTTTATTGTGATTATTTATACTTGTAAGGATCTAATAAAATCCTATTGTTTTAGCAATCGTATAACTGTCCAGTTTATTCAAGAATTACAAATTACAGAATTACATATATATATATATATTATACAATCCATGATATTAAAAAATGAAGAACAGTTCACAAGAAGGAATTTGTTAGTCATTCCATATAGTCCTTGTTTGAAAGATATGCCTTCATTTATGAAAAGATTGGAAGTTTCTGTTGTGTTCAGTAATGATGGTAACTTGTTTAACAGACTTGTTAATAATAAGCCAAAAAGAAAGGACTTTGTGTATACAGGATACCATGTACTGACTGTGAAATGTCTTACATTGGACAGACGAGCAAAGGTCTTCTTACAAGGATAAAACAGCACAAATACTCTATCAGAAGAGAGGACGAAAAGAGTGCCTTGTTCATTCACATAAGAGACAGTAATCATGTGATTAATTGGAATGAAGCAAATGAATTTATATACGTGTCTTCAGAAAGAAGAAGAAATATCGTAGAAAGTGCGCTCATAAAGAACTTTTATGAGAAGTTGATGAACAATAGCCTAGGACTCTACAAATTAGATGAAGTTTTGATTAACGGGATAATTAAACAGATGAAGACTTCATCATTAAACACATTCAGGGTTGCCATCAATTCTGGAAATTTCAATCAGCCAAGTTAACAAGTATTTATTGTTTTTTTAGTTCTCTTGCTCTCCGAAGATGTGTTCACGAAAGGCCTTAGAGCATTGTTTTAAAAAATTGTTTTCATTGTGGTAAATTAATCCATCTATTATATCAAGTGTTATTTTGATTATTATTCATATATATATATATGAAGTTTAAACGACAATGGAAGAAGGAAAACAATAGAATTAAATGCTCTGAGTCCTCTCAATGTATGTCATCAGAGAGCGAACAAAGTAAAAACTGAGAGAGCAAACATTCAAAGGCCTATTGTTCTTTCTAGTATTCTTTTCTATTGTTTTCCTTTTTCCATTGTGATTGCCTTCTACATCTACGACGTCCACAACGTTGTAGGACACCGCTGATTTTTGAATTTTGAATAAGTTTGCCAGCCCGGTGGGAGAACTGAGAGATTGGGGGCTCTTCTAAAGGAAATGCAGGGCAACTGGTTAAAAACTGAAACGGTAGAGGGGGAAGAGGAAAGGATAGGGTAAAGTTCTTTGGTAAATTTTCTTAATTTATGAACACCAGGGAAATACGAGGGTCGTCCAGAAAATAAGTTCCGTTTTGGTCTGTAGGGCGGTAGGAGTGGTTTTTGCCAAATCCGGCAACACCGCTCGAAAGAGGAGAGGTGGGGGAATAGAATGAGAGGTAATCATGACCTCAGTCGGTCAATTACCAACGTCAGGGCAGGTAGTTGAAATGGAGCCCTCCATGTCACGTCCCGCCACCTCGATCCCCGTTCCCTCTCGAGTTGTTTTGCGCGGAGTGATTCAATTTCTTTATGCACAGGGTTTCAAATCAGTTCAAATTCACGAACAGCTCATTTCTGTTTATGGAGAAGGTGTAATGAGTGAATCAATGGTGAGGAGATGGGTACGTGAATTTAAGGCGGGAAGACATTCAGCTCTCTAGGGACCCACCGGGCGGAAACTTTCCGAAAGTCAAGTTTTTCCGAGACGATCTCATGGATGAGGGATCGTGAGATGTCTGGGAAACTCAGGTGGAGTTCATCCAGGGTTGAACGACGATCTTTGCTAATTGCATTGTCGATTTCTGCGACAATTTCGTCCGTCACAACTGAGGGTCTGCCTCTCCCACTTTCATCCTCAAGTGAATGTCTTCCCGCCTTAAATTCACGTACCCATCTCCTCACCATTGATTCACTCATTACACCTTCTCCATAAACAGAAATGAGCTGTTCGTGAATTTGAACTGATTTGAAACCCTGTGCATAAAGAAATTGAATCACTCCGCGCAAAACAACTCGAGAGGGAACGGGATCGAGGTGGCGGGACGTGACATGGAGGGCTCCATTTCAACTACCTGCCCTGACGTTGGTAATTGACCGACTGAGGTCCCCCACCTCTCCTCTTTCGAGCAGTGTTGCCGGATTTGGCAAAAACCACTCCTACCGCCCTACAGACCAAAACGGAACTTATTTTCTGGACGACCCTCGTAGTTGGAAGGTATGAGAGTAACTTGTCTGTTATCACTAGGGGGAATTGTTTGAGAACTTGTACTGTGAAACAATTATTGAAGCTGAAGTGGTGGGAATTAGCGTGAGTGACGTAAGACTGTCTCGTTTACCAACCCAACCGACTTGTAGGAGAAAATATATGCAAAGTGAAAACAGTGGGGGGGTTGTTTTCTTCAAGTTTAAGGATAAACTGCTCGTTAATCCTATGAGGTGACGTTAATCCTCGACGTCTCACTTACCATTAATATGGGTCTTATGATGATCATCATGTGAATTAAAAAGCTTTAAAATGTTGCTATCATTTTCCACCTAATTATATAAGAATGGTTCCAAAACTTGAATTAATATATCTTCTAAAATTCTCAGTCTATTGTGGTTAATTTCTTCTTTTTTTTTTTTGCAATTTTTGTATTTGTAAACAGAATCTTTCGAAATAATTTTTCATTGTGTATATCTTGCATGTTCCTTTTGGATATTCAAGTAACTAAGTTTAGGGTAAAGCTTTATAACTGACGATGTAAAAGTCATACTATTGTAGGTTTGTTTTTGTGTTTCACTGTCCTCATTAATAGATGTATAAACGTACACTAAAATTGTTTCCTTTAAAAGAAAGTTTTTAACTTCTATCCACAAAAAATTTGACAAAGAAAGTAATTTACGTGCTCAATATGTATGCTGGTAAATATAAATATGTCAACCATAGGAGATATACTGTATTTTGTAGACAAAATATCATTAGATTGAAGAAAATTTAAAGGTTTCCTAAGAAACAGATATCAGGTAAGTTTGGTGTCATTATCATTAATATACGAGGGCAGTTTGGTAAGTCCGTGACTTTTTGAATAAAACAAAATTTTTGTAATTTTAACCCGTAAAATGTTAGAGGAAAGTACAATAATACTACAGCAGAATAGTGATGCTAATAAATTAAGAATACTTGACGCCCTCTATATAAAAGATTTGAACCCTACTTTAAACACTCAAATTTGTGAAATGAACATTATCCCGAGTTGTAGGAGTTTTGATAATTCCTACAAACTGGTAATGGATATAAGTCAATTAACTGAGTTGGACTGATCAATCAGCTGAGCAGTCATGAGAAGCTGAACGTTTGGTTAGGCTGACTAGAACAGTCTACCAAACGTATCACGTCTGAAATGACGGATTTTAGTTGATCTGATCCTGCAATACGAGTGGCTCGTATTTTTCATTTGCACATTCTGATTGGATAGAGTTTTTTTTCTCCATTTTTGTTTTATATATGTGTTCTTTTCCATATCACTAACCCGATGATGACTTCTGTAAAAGTCGAAAGCTTGTTCGTGCGCGTTTTAACTTTTGTAAGTACTTGTTTTTTGTCACTGTAATTGTTTTTATTTTCTGTATTTGTTTTTAATTCATTGTAATTATTGTTGTTTCTTATTTGAATTTAGTGTCGTATTAAAAAGTTTTATCTTTCGTCTGGAAGTTGTGATTTTCTTTTAACATCTGCTCATGCCAAATTAAGATGTCTCTTGGGCAATTAATATGGCTTTTAACACCAGCCCACCGCAAGGTTCTTCTTAAATTGGAGCAGACCAGCTTAAAAGTCGTTAACGCAGAGGCTGCTGCGTACTTTAATGAATTATATATATATATTTCACAGCCTAAACTAGTCCACGTTGGTAAGGTGGCTGCACTGCGTGTCATTGTATCGTTGTTTACATCGGCCAGCGGACGCATTTACGTCTCCGTTCCTTCATCCTTTCTCCTTTTTATTTTCTTTTTTTCTTCTTCCTGAAGACGGCAAGACGCCGAAATTATCAAGATTCGTGAGTGTTAGTCCTTTTTCTTGTGTTCTCTAGATGTAACTTTAATTATATATATATATATATATATATATATATATATAGATACTTGTAATATACATATATATTACAAAGTTCATCTAGTTCTATTAACCTCTAAATTTTATTCTTTTTAATGTCTGTTTAACCTTTAGAAAAATTGTTATTGTGTGAATTTAATCTGTTAGATATTGATCTATATAACTGAAGATGATTTCTGAGAAAATCGAAAGCTTGTAAGTATAAAAATATAATATTATTGATTAAGCTACAAAATTATTTCTTTGATGTCTCTGGGACAACTCCTCCATGAAATCACTCCCTACCAGAAAAAACTAGTAAGAAAACTAGAAAAACCGAGCAAAAAAGTCGTAAATGCGGAAGCTGGCGTCTACTTTAATAATAATATATATATATATATATATATATTATATAATTAAAAGCTGAAAGCAGTATGAATTGCGTTTTATAAAGTACAAGTAATATTTGAAATGATTACTGCCAAAGTACATTTAAATAATAAAATAAAGGTTTATTAAGACTTTTTATGCGAAAATAAATTCAATTGGTTTAGGAGTGATTTGATGCTGTTAAATCTGACATCGCTGTACTCTAAATCTTGTCATTCAAGGAGTTGAATTCAAACAACAAATACAGAGTTATTCTGGTTAAGTTTATTCTTTCATCTGTGTTCTTTAATTTGGGAATATTTATAGATTTATGTAATATCACAATACCATAAAATATAATTAAGTTCAAACGAAGAATAGAATGTATTCTAATTATTTATAGAATGTAACAATCGATTTTAAATTCAGTAATTCTTACTTAAATATGAATGAATAAAGGCTTTTAAATTACTTTATAATATAAATTTTTAAAGTTCTTTTAGGATATTTTGCACTTTTATAGAAGAAATTAAGAACAAACTAAGAGATCCATGTTGTATAATTCAAATATTTATCGCTATGTAAAAGCTATTCTTAAAAAATATTGTTACCACACAATAGCAATAAACTATACTATAGAAATTATTACTAAACTATAACAATGGTATTGTGATGGATATTGGTAATGAATATGAACCATATTACAGTAAAATTTGATACTGCACTATAACAACGATTTACAGTAGGAATTAGTACTGCACTCTAAGAACTATCTAAAGAGTAGAAATTGGTACTACACAATAACAAATACCATTATAGTAGAAATTAGTAATGCAAATAACAACCATAGTACAGTAGAAGTTGGGTTTTTGACTCTGACGAAGACCGCTTGTTACGGTTGAAAGATCTTAGTCTTGTTTTCCCATTTCTTATTGTGGTTTGATAATTGATTAGTACAGTAGAAATGGGTACTGCACAATTACTACTATCATTCCAGTAGAAACTGTACTGCTCTGTAACAACAGTCCTTACAGTAAAAATTGGTATCATCGTATATTTGGTATACCATCCATCTTTTCAGTCCACAGTAGTTCTCACTATTTTATACGACTTTTTTGCTCGTGTTTTCTAGTTTTCTAACTAGTTATTAGTTAGAAAACTAGAAAACACGAGCAAAAAAGTCGTAAATGCGGAAGCTGCCGTCCACTTTAATAAAATATATATTTATATATATACGAGTTCGAGATTAACAAAGAGCAACACACAAAGTAGGGAAAAAACACACACACACACACACACACACACATATATATATATATATACTAAATACTTGTGCCATAACTAGTTAACTAATAACTAGTTAGAAAACTAGAAAACACGAGCAAAAAAGTCGTAAATGCGGAAGCTGCCGTCTACTTTAATAAAATATGTTACAAGAGAATCTGCTGCCAATATATATATATATACATATATATATATATCCACTCTAATTCCCATGGACTGGATTTTAATCACTGCTTCCGGGTCCAAGTCCTTAATCATATCCCTGTTCCGTCTTCTCGGGTTACTTTAAGAGCTTCAGAGGAGGCAATTATCTGTCTTCTCAAAGCTCGCTCTCCTCCTGGCCTTAACTTGTACCGTTAATTTAATTATTTTATTTTTTTTTATATTATTTTTTTAATTTTTTTTTTATTATTTTATTTTATTTTTTATTTATTTATTTTTTATTTTATTTTATTTTTTTTTAAATTGTTTATTGCTTCATTTACTATTCTTCTCCTTCTGTTATTTTTATTTGCTTTTATTTGTTCTTTTTAGTTATTTTTCTCTCTGTAGTTAGTAGCTTACCTAGGACGGCCGACAGAGTGCGTGCGTGTTCGTTTGCATTTGGCCTACCTCTCAGTTAGCTTCAGGTACTGAAAGGGACTACTTCTACCCGATGACGACGACTGTCGAAATATCGTTGTGAGTCTTTTGTGTGTATCTTTATTTGTTTTTTCTCTTTAATGTGTTAACTATATATATATATATATATATATATATTGAATTCTCCATGAGTGGTCCGGATCTCGGACCTCTATATGAAATCTGGACCACTCATGCAGAATTCACTATATAAGGCCAACGTACGGGACCTTTTTTACACACATTGCTCTATAAGGGGAAATGCTCCGTGGGGGACACTTAGTGCCCTTCGTACGGCTACCCCTGAATTATCTACCATGGGAGCAATCTCTCAATAAAGGCATTTCCATTCATTCATTCATTCACCTTTTTTACACCAGAATTTACCCGAAGATGACTGCGGTTATGTCATGTCATGATTCGATGATTCGAATCATGTCGGATCAAATAACCCATGTACACCCATAGCAGAATATTTTTCCATACCAGCACATCATGGAAACGCCAACACCAACAATAGTACATCTATACACCAGTATCTCATCAATAGCTGACCTACCTTCAACCATCATCCACCCATCGAAAAACAAAACCCATAAAACAGAGAAGGTGCTGGGCAGTGTGGTGGATGTCGATTGCCAGTACTCTTATTTACAAAGGGTCTGTGAGCCCTTTCCACTTCCTGGCATGAAGGCAGCCGCTCCATTGTTTAGTTTTCAGTCTCTACGAGACCACAACTACAGAACTTCAGATCTAATTAGAGCCGCACCAGGGGACCTCCAAGTGGGGAACCAGACTCCGCAGGACAACAGTTGGGTTTTACGAGGGACTGTAAGCCCTCCAATATTTGTCATACCGGTGGGAGTGACTTCATGGAAGAGCTTCACTAGTATTGGCTTTTGTTAAAGCCGGAAACAACAGAGTCCGAAATGGAAACTATTTGGTCAAAAAAATAGCCAATCATATATATATATATATATATATATTATATATATATATATATATGATCAAACCACAATAAGAAATGGGAAAACAAGACTAAGATCTTTCAACAGTAACAAGCAGTCTTTGCAAGAGTCAAAAACCCAACTAAACACTAGATGCAGAAAACATCTGGTGAGGAGTTGAGAAGAGTGGGAGGGAAGAGTGGTATTTTAAAAGTTAAATCAATCACAAAAATGTTATAAACTAAAAATCATTATTAAAAATTTTAATTTTTGACCATTTTTTCTTGGAATACTTATCATTTTGCTTGCCATTTTATAATTAGCATTGATCTTTTATTTATTGTTGTATTCTTGCTTTTGTTTTATTAATTTATTTCTTTATAATATTAATTTATTTTTTTCTTTTGTTACTTTATTTTTTGTTGTTTTTCTTCTGTGCGTGTGATTGGAAACACTTGTAACGAGAATACTACAATTATCTAGTGTGGTTTTATTTCTTGAACGACTTACATTTCTTCTGATGACGACTATTTGTCGAAATATATCAACATTTTTTGATAATTTAGTTGATTTAGTTTTCAATAACCGTTTTGTTTTCAAATTCATATAAATATAATTAAGATATTTCAAAAATTCCTCTAGTATGATCATGTTGGTGTAGTCTCACATTAAACGCGTTTACTCATCGAAATATCCTGAAATTACAAATAGACTCCGGTGATATTAAAATGAAACTGTGATATCCGGTGATACAAAAATGTCTCTGGCATGATCATGTCGGTGTAGTCCCACATTAAACGCGTTTACTCATCGAAATATCCTGAAATTACAAATAGACTCCGGTGATATTAAAATGAAACTGTGATATCCGGTGATACAAAAATGTCTCTAGCATGATCATGTCGGTGTAGTCTCACATTAAACGCGTTTACTCATCGAAATATCCTGAAATTACAAATAGACTCCTGTGATATTAAAATGAAACTGTGATATCCGGTGATACAAAAATGTCTCTAGCATGATCATGTCAGTGTAGTCTCACATTAAACGCGTTTACTCATCGAAATATCCTAAAATTACAAATAGACTCCGGTGATATTAAAATGAAACTGTGATATCCGGTGATACAAAAATGTCTCTAGCATGATCATGTCAGTGTAGTCTCACATTAAACGCGTTTACTCATCGAAATATCCTAAAATTACAAATAGACTCCGGTGATATTAAAATGAAACTGTGATATCCGGTGATACAAAAATGTCTCTAGCATGATCATGTCAGTGTAGTCTCACATTAAACGCGTTTACTCATCGAAATATCCTGAAAATACAAATAGACTCCGGTGATATTAAAATGAAACTGTGATATCCGGTGATACAAAAATGTCTCTAGCATGATCATGTTGGTATAGTCTCACATTAAACCCGTTTACTCATCGAAATATCCTGAAATTACAAATAGACTCCGGTGATATTAAAATGAAACTGTGATATCCGGTGATACAAAAATGTCTCTAGCATGATCATGTCAGTGTAGTCTCACATTAAACGCGTTTACTCATCGAAATATCCTGAAATTACAAATAGACTCCGGTGATATTAAAATGAAACTGTGATATCCGGTGATACAAAAATGTCTCTAGCATGATCATGTCAGTGTAGTCTCACATTAAACGCGTTTACTCATCGAAATATCCTGAAATTACAAATAGACTCCGGTGATATTAAAATGAAACTGTGATATCCGGTGATACAAAAATGTCTCTGGCATGATCATGTCGGTGTAGTCTCACATTAAACGCGTTACTCATCGAAATATCCAGAAATTATAAATAAACTCCGGCGATATTAAAATGAAAAATTCCTTTATAATATCAAAACTAGTTATTCTTTTACTAACACTATTTTTCACTTAGAGTAATTTAATACTAAATATGGACTGGACTCAAACAACAAGGAAGTCATATTTCAACAAATACAACAAGAAATAGAAACGGACAAATCTATAATTTACTTTTATGGGAGTAAATGGCAGATAAATGAATCGCATAAACTTAAATAATTTATGCACAATTCTTTAAATATAAATTAAACGTTATTCCTAAATTTTAATAATTTTAAATGATATTTTCAAGGTATTATAAGTCAAAAAATAATTTGGATTTTCGTAAAATTTTACAGCTTAAAATTTTTAGAAATAATAAATTGTAAATATGCGTTTGATATATTAATATATTTAGTGAAATTATGAATAAATGATTATTGTTGATAAATAATTTGAAATACTTATGTACTTCATAATAAAATTGATTATATAAACAGGCAAAATAATGTTTTCTGATACTTTGTAGACATTCTTAAGTAAAATGGATAAACCAACAAAAGTCTCCACACAAATGAAGTTTTATTCATTAATTATTTTATTCATACTTTGTAGACAGTATAATTCTGTACAAGATGTGGTAAAAAAAGTAAGGAATGTACACTAGTACTACTACTAGTAGTAGTCGAAGTTGGAATAGCCAGAGAAGTGATTTGGTGAAAAGATTGGTATATTCTCACCAAAAACCATTATGGCCAAAATGATAAAAAGGGCTAATGTGTTGAAAATAGTAGACGGGCTAGTCGAAAATATCCTCTCTACAAACAAGAGACACGTAGAAGAGAGTAACTAGTTCAGAATCCAAAAATGCCTTTCGTAAGGGGATGAATGGCTTTGTCTGAGGTAATGTGGGCAGCAGTTCCAGGTTAGTGTTTAAGAAGAACAGGGGGGTGTTATAGTTGGTAGTCTGTTTTACTGGGAGCCCAGCACAATGAGTGTAAATGTAATTTTACCTCCTTACAAAAAAAAAACAACAAAGTAGTAGTAGTAGTAGTAGTAGTAGTAGTAGTAGTAGTAGTAGTAGTAGTAGTAGTAGTAGTAGTAGTAGTAGTGGTGACGTAATAGTAATAGTAGTAGTAGTAGCAGTAGTAGAAAAGTAATAGTAACAATAGTAGTACAGTAGTAGTGGTAGTGGTAGTAGAATTAGTAGAAGTAATGTAATAGTAATAGTAGTTGTAGTAGTAGCAGTAGCAGAAAAGTAATAGTAACAATAGTACAGTAGTAGTGGTAGTAGTAGTAGAATTAGTAGAAGTAATGTAATAGTAATTGTAGTAGTAGTAGTTGTAGTAGTAGCAGTAGTAGAAAAGTAATAGTAACAATATTAGTACAGTAGTAGTGGTAGTAGTAGTAGAATTAGTAGAAGTAATCTAAGAGTAAAAGTAGTAGTAGTAGTTGTAGTAGTAGCAGTAGTAGAAAAGTAATAGTAACAATATTAGTACAGTAGTAGTGGTAGTAGTAGTAGAATTAGTAGAAGTAATGTAATAGTAATAGTAGTAGTAGTAGAAAAGTAATAGTAACAATAGTACAGTAGTAGTGGTAGTAGTAGTAGAATTAGTAGAAGTAATGTAATAGTAATAGTAGTAGTAGTAGTTGTAGTAGTAGCAGTAGTAGAAAAGTAATAGTAACAATATTAGTACAGTAGTAGTGGTAGTAGTAGTAGAATTAGTAGAAGTAATGTAATAGTAAAAGTAGTAGTAGTAGTTGTAGTAGTAGCAGTAGTAGAAAAGTAATAGTAACAATATTAGTACAGTAGTAGTGGTAGTAGTAGTAGAAGTAATGTAATAGTAATAGTAGTAGTAGTAGTTGTAGTAGTAGCAGTAGTAGTAACGTAATAGTAATAGTAACGTAATATTATTATTAGTAGTAGTAGTAGCAGTAGTTGTAGTAACGTATTAGTAATAATAGTAGTAGAGTATTAGTGTATTAAAAAAAATGATTTTTTTATGTTGGTACACTTTTTCCAATCATATTTTCATAGTTTTAAATATACAAAATTTGTTGTTCTGATGTCAAAATGGACGGAGGGCCATATAAAAAACGTAGCAACAAGCCAAGGGCCGGACTGATAAAATGTTTATTGATTTTTTTTTAAAATGACTACATATAGTGTAGTGAACGAAATTGAACCTACTGAAAACCTAGCAAATATAATGTAATATGATCGGATAAATGAAGCAATATTTTCTTATGGCTTTGTCAGTCATTTTTAATTTTCAACAGCACAAAAGACAAATTCCCTTTATATATAAATCCTCATAACATGAACATTACATGTTTGAAGGTATTATTCAAGGCAGAATCAGTATATTTTCTCATTTAGACATACAGGTTTTCCAGCTAGCTTTTGTGGACATGTACTTCGACTTCCACCTTGTTTGAAACCACCGGTTGGTTTCTCAATGCCCGCCTTCTGTTTTGCCATTTTTGAAGGGTATCTGAAAGTTAACTTTTCCTATTATGCTAATGACTGGTGATAAATTATGAAATGAAGCCACGCTCGCTGCGTCGCCTTTGAATTGTGGGAAATGTAGTATTGCGTGCGTGTAAAACTTCTGCAGCCTGCGGGTCGGTTTTAATAATAAACTAACATCATCTTGCGGGCCATAGAAAACACTCTCGCGGACTTGATTTGGTCCCTCGAGCCTTGACTCTGACATAAGTATATGTATTCTAATTAATATTCTAAACATATCAAGTCTTTTTTGACCACTAAATACCATTTTTCGCTTCGGGTCGGATAATAGTTTATTCAAGAAATGAAATTAAATCAAGCAAGTTGTCTATCAGAGATGATATTATGCCATAGGTCCCGAGCCTATACGATTTAAATGCAAATGAACAAGACAAAACTTATGACTCTAAAGTTGGTTTGGGCAGTGCTTTTGGCTTTGTTAACGCCAAATTCTTCAAAATTTTAATTTTTTTTTTTAATTAGTGTGTTTGGCTTACAAAATTCTGTTTTCGTTTTTTGGTATTTTTTTTTTTTTTGGGATTTTAATAGAAATCGAGCATAATTATATGAATTACAATATTACTGGTGTACAACAATTCTCCTAAGCTTTTAACCTCACTGACTACCCATTTAAGAATATTTTGCAAATTCACAACTATTTCAGAAATACCTTAAATTGGTTTAACATATATCACTAGATAATAAATACTATGTTTACTCAGAATTAACTAATCTATAGACAGAAATCAAAGTGTTCCACATTTCACCCAATAATAAGCTGGTAAACTATTATCACATATAAGTTTATCCACAACAACCAAGGCTTTGTTCTCTATTCATAATAAAATAGTGAATATCTAAAATATTTAATTTATTCTAACGAATTTTACAATTTTGAATATAATTAACAATTATTTTTCTCATTTATAAATTCTAGTAAAGATTATATTGGGTTTTCTTCATAACTTTTTTTTTTTTTTTTTGATGAAGTTTAATCTACATTTAGAATAAGTCTAAATTTATAATGAAGAACATTGGGGTCATGACAACATCGTCATAACTATTTTTTTTTTTTGCATTACAACTACCCTTAGCGGGGTAATAAGTAATAGTGATACATGCTACATAAAGGTGGAATAAAGAGTGGAGAAACCACCCATTGGTAGTACTCCATATAGACTGTTAGGATCACTTGCAACTAGTCTTGACAGTTAACATTTCAGAGTAGGTCTCGGGGCCAACATCTTTTTAGCCTTCTAATAGGGTTGCTAGGAATCTGGAGAGATGATAATTCGTGAAAGAAAGGATTTATAGTGGTGGGTAAAGATTCATGGAATTTGCGGTATCGGGAATGGATTTCTTGGTGGATGAAGGGAATTTTAAGATCTTTTTATGTTTTTAAGAAATTTTATGTTTTTGTTAAAAAAAACATAAACGATTAATATTTTAATCACAATAATGTTTTTCAGTTATATATAAATATATGAATAATATTATAAATTCACAGAAGGGATTCTTGAGAATTTTGGTCATAAACATACAACTCCTAATTATAACCTGTTTTGATATTAGAACGTGTACTTAGCTTTTTAGCCATATAACGTATAATAGCAGCACAGATTGATGCCTTTTATCGTGAAACCTCTTTCGCTGCATCTCGGGAGCACCAAGCTCTATCCGAGGATAGGGCAATCAGCCTCCGAGATACGCCCGAGGTAGACCACGCCGTGGCAAGCTTCCACGACCCTACATCACAAAATTAAAATGATGAAAGAAAGAAAACATAAAACTTAGTACTGGTTTAAAAGGAAAAAAACTTTATCTTAGTAAAAAAAAACAAAAGTAAATAAATCATCTACGGAGGTCCAGTGGCTTCCACTCCTGGGCTCCTTCTAGTTCTTCTTATGTCCTCAATAAATTTGAAAAACTCGTCAGGGCAGTTCTATATGTTGCCGCTACTAACTCTCCCGTCCTCACTTCATATTCAAAACGTGCACCGGCATATCTGGGGCCTAATAATATAAATATATATATATATATATGGGAAAACAAGACTAAGTTCTTTCAACCGTAACAAGCGATCTTCGTCAGAGTCAAAAATCAAACTCTGTCGAAGCCGACGTCTTGACTCTGACGAAGATCGCTTGTAACGGTTGAAAGATCTTAGTCTTGTTTTCCCATTTCTTATTGTGGTTTGATCATTGATTGTTATTTCACGTGTTTATGTGAAATCTTTATATATATATATATATATTATAATTATATAATATAACTCCTAATTATAAGCCAACGTTTCGTCAAAAGTTGTTTGGCATTTTCCAGGCTAAAAAAGAATTTATTAACGACATAAGTAAAGCAAGATAAATACATTCATGGATACCAACAAACAGAGAACAAACCAAACAAACAAAAAAGTCAGTAACATCAGAACCACAAATGGATCATAAAATAGCTAGTGTTATTATACGTTATTTACAATACGAGGCGGACATCGTTCAGTCTCGGAACTGGCGGTGAGATTCGGTATCATCTTATCTTATCGTCTTTCAGAGCAACATGAGCGACCTAGACGATTAACTAACAAGGCCCTTAATAAGGGAGTCAGACCCTTGTATAGATCCATCTGTTGACTTTAAGCACATCCTCCGACATGAATAAATAGATATCAAAAGTGAGTATTCAACACTGGATCTATCAATCTAGAGAAGATCACGTTGCCACAAGTTCAAAATATCTCCTAACACAATGTATTTAGAGTAGGAATCTTAAATTTCTCCTTGACGTCGTACAGGCTCGGATGCAACGGTTTAACGTCCTCTCCGAGGGACAAAGTTTTCAGATTTATTCCACTACCACGAGAAATAAATCAAAGGTCATAGTGGGAATTGAACACCAGATCTATCAGTCCAAATTCAAGCACATTGCAACGCAAGACCTAAATTTCCCTTAACCCAAGTGTATTTAGAATAAGGACCTATAACGAGTACATGATATCGTACAAACTAGACACAGACAATTGATAAAACGTCCTCTACGAGGGACAAAGTTCTCAGACTTATTCAACTATCACGAGAATAAATCAAAAAACTAAATTCCCTGGTACCTTGTGACTGTTGTAAAGTAAAACTAAATTAAAATGTTCTACAGAAACTAAGTGAAGATAATCTTCTTTCGTTATATGATTATAATTTATAAGACGAAACTAAATTCTCTAGTGCCTCATGACTATTATAAAGTAAAACTAAATTAAAATGTCCTACTGAAACTAAGTGAAGTCTTACGAGGACCTATTGTTCCCGTTGGTCTCCTTTACTCTTTTCTCCTGAAGAGAGATTGCCTGAAAATTTAACTCTGTAAGTATGTTTCTTTACTCCGTTCCTTACTCAACTTGAAATCAACTCGTGCATATGTATATATATATTTTTGTACAATGGCAGCAGGTCTTCCCTTAAGCATATGTTATTAAAATAAGCAGCAGCTTCTGCATTGACCAATTTCTTGTTGACACTATCTAGTTTTCGTATCACTTTGCGGTGAGACTCTGGTAGCTTCCAAAGAAGGTTAGCGAAAGACATTAACATAAACAATAAACTTTAGGTCAAACACGAAAACACTTGAATAAACCACTTTTTTTAAAAAAACCGTTTTGATCACTAAAATAACTATAACTAAATGAACAATACATACGAGCTTTCGGCTGTCATTCGCCATCTTCAGGTATAAGATAAATAAAGGTTTTTTAAAAAAAGTGGTTTATTCAAGTGTTTTCGTGGTTCACATCAAGTTCATTGTGTGTGTTAATGTCTTTTGCTAACCTTCTTTGGAAGCTACCAGAGTCTCACCGCAAAGTGATACGAAAACTAGAGAGTGTCAACAAGAAATTGGTCAATGCAGCTGCTGCTGCTTATTTTAATAATATATATATATATATTATATATATTATATATATATATATATATGTAAATAAGGACTTAATAGCCATACATTGTAATGTAATTAGTACTGTAACACAGTGAAACGAAATAGTGTAAAAAGAAGTTCACAAAGGACAAAAGAGATCAAATTGAAGATGTTGAAATAAAGTTTATGTTTTAGCTTTAAGTGAATATGTAATAAAAACTATTTTATCGTTTAAAATATGATTAATAATAGTTATTAGTGATTAATATTTTTCTAAATTGTCATTTATAATAAATTCTTTTTTAAAATGGACAGAAATGTTGGAGGCATTGTAAAGAATCTTGGAAATCAAACTTTTGGTGAGTAATTTATATTTTGTCAAATAAATGGTGAGCTTATATAAGAAGATTAGAAAAAAATAAATATAAGGCGTAAACAATTAAAATAATAAGGCATTTGATGAAATCTGTTTAAATGATGGGCTGCTCTGAGAATATCCTGATACCTATATATATATAATATTTTATATATAAAATATTATATATATATATAATATTTTATATATAAAATATTTAATGGACAATATCATAAAAAAGGTGAAACAATCCATGATATTAAAAAATGAAGAACAGTTCACAAGAAGGAATTTGTTAGTCATTCCATACAGTCCTTGTTTGAAAGATATTCCTTCATTTATGAAAAGATTGGACGTTTCTGTTGTGTTCAGTAATGATGGTAACTTGTTTAACAGACTTGTCAATAATAAGCCAAAAAGAAAGGACTGTTGTGTATACAGGATACCATGTACTGACTGTGAAATGTCTTACATTGGACAGACGAGCTAAAGGTCTTCTTACAAGGATAAAACAGCACAAATATTCCATCAGAAGAGAGGACGAAAAGAGTACCTTTTTCATTCACATAAGAGACAGTAATCATGTGATTAATTGGAATGAAGCAAATGAATTAATATACGTGTCTTCAGAAAGAAGAAGAAATATCGTAGAAAGTGCGCTCATAAAGAACTTTTATGAGAAGTTGATGAACAATAGCCTTAGGACTCTACAAATTAGATGAGGTTTTGATTAACGGGATAATTAAACAGATGAAGACTTCATCATTAAACACATTCAGGGTTGCCATCAATTCTGGAAATTTCAATCAGCCAAGTTAAAGAAGTATTTATTGTTTTTTTAATTCACTTGCTCTCTGACGATGTGTTAACGAAAGGCCTTAGAGCATTGTTTCAAAAAATTGTTTTTCAGTGTGGTAAATTAATCCATAATATATATAGAGAGAGATATTAATTTACCACAATGAAAACAATTTTTTGAAACAATGCTCTAAGGCTTTTCGTTAACACATCGTCAGAGAGCAAGTTACTTGCTCTCAAGATATCTAGAATTCAAGCATATTATGATTTTATATAAATACCTGGGGAACAAATATAAATTCGTTTTTAAAAATATTGAGATCAAACACATAATGTTTTATAAAAATATATGGAGGTCAAACATATAATATGTTTATATAAATATGGAGATCGAACACATAATGCTTTATAAAAATATATGGAGGTCAAAATATGTGTTTTTGTAAATGGCTAGAGGTCAAACACATAATGTGCTTATATAAATATACGTATAGTCAAACATATAATAAGTTTATACAAATATGGAGATCATACAGAAAATCTGTTTATAAAAATATATAGAGGACAAACATATAATATGTTTACATAAATATCTGGACGATAAACATAAATTTTGTCATTTAAATATCTGAAGTTGAAGCATATAATGTGTTTAAAGATCTAAGATGAAACATGTAATGTGTTTATATCAATATCTGGAAGCCAAACATTGAGCATGTTAAATATCTGAAAGTTAAACATCTAAAGTTTCTTATAAACCTCTGGAGGTCAAATGCATAATGTGTTTATATAAATTCTGAAGGTCAAACTCATAAAATGTTTATATCAATATCTGGAAGTCAAACATTCAGCATGTTAAATATCTGAAAGTTAAACATCTAATGTTTCTTATAAACCTCTGGAAGTCAAATGCATAGTGTGTTTATATAAATTTTGAAGGTCAAACTCATAAAATGTTTATATCAATATCTGGAGGTCAATTATATAATCTGTTTTAAGAAAAAAATTTTAACAATTAATGTTTTTATAGCAATATCAGAAAGTCAAACACCTAAAGTGTTCTTATAAACCACTGGAGGTCAAATGCATAATGTGTTTATATTAGTATCTGAAGGTCAAATACAGAATTGTTTACATCAATATCTAGAGGCAAAATAAATAATGTGTTTTTAGGAATATTTGTTAAAATTTTCATGTGTTTATATCAATATTTGGGGGTCAAACATATAAAATATTTTTAAAAAATATTTGCATGACTTAAATTATTTATTTTTTTAAAAATAAATCTTAATTTTTTTTTTACATAAGGTGTCCTTATAAACCTCTGGAGGTCAAATGCATAATGTGTTTCTATTAATATCTGAAGGTCAAACACAGATATTGTATATATCAATATCTGGAAGCCGAATAAATAATGTGTTTTTTTTGGATTATTTTTAACATTTCATGTGTTTATATCAAGATTTGGAGGTCAAAAATAAAAATATTTTTTTTTTTAAATATTTGCATGACTTATTAAGCCATTTTTTTTTTAATAAAAATATATGATTTTTTTTTTTACCTTGGTTTTCCTGTGTTGATTCTCTTTTCTCTGGTAAATTAACTCTGGTGCATTTCTGTATCTGCTTATCCCAATACATTATAGCAATATAAACAATGTAGAGAAGTACTAAGACTAGTGCCTCGTACCATTCGACTCTTTCATCGTGTATGATACAGATTAGAATGGTTACTGTGACACCATAGGCCACGCAGTCTCTGGTTAGAGGCCACCAATGCAGAGGAATCACCTGAAATGAAAATCAGGAGTTAAAACACTTGCAAAATGTAGTCATATCCTTATATATATATATATATATATATATATATATATAAAGATTACACATAAATACGTGAAATAACAATCAATGATCAAACCACAATAAGAAATGGGAAAACAAGACTAAGCTCTTTCAACCGTAACAAGTGGTCTTCGTCAGAGTCAAAAACCCAACTGAGTTTTTGACTCAGTTGGGTTTTTGACTCTGACGAAGACCGCTTGTTACGGTTGAAAGATCTTAGTCTTGTTTTCCCATTTCTTATTGTGGTTTGATCATTGATATATATATATATATATATATAAACTAGAATTTAAAAAAGAACACATAGAAAGGAAACCACTGAACTCACTACTATATTTCGATGTCTTCGTCTTCAGGAAAAGAAGTGAATCACTCCAAAGGCTGATAACGACTGACTTGGCGTTCGAACTGAAGCACTCAAACAGTGTAGCCAACTTTCGGAGGAAAGGTAGACACAGGGAAGATAAAGAGATAAAAGCCAAATAAAAATTAAAAAATGAAAACATTTAACCAAAATAAAATTAAAAGCTGATAACAACTTTAAAAAAGAAATAAATAAATAAAAAATAAAAAAAAAATTATAAATAAAAAAAAATCAACGATTGAGGTTAAGCCCAGGAGCCGATCTACCGCCCAGAAGACTAATAAGTGCTTCTTCTGAAGCTCTTAGAGTAACTTTCGAATTAGTCTGATCAATCTGCCTCAGGACCTGTACACGGAAACAGTGATAGTAGTGATAGTAGTGAGTTCAGTGGTTTCCTTTCTATGTGTTCTTTTTTAAATTCTAGTTTATTCAGTTCGAAGAATCGTTTCTCTAATTATATATATATAATTAGATATTATATATATATATATATATATATAATAATAATATATATATATAAATATTATTTATAATTATATATATATATATAAAGATTTCACATAACCACGTGAAATAACAATCAATGATCAAACCACAATAAGAAATGGGAAAACAAGACTAAGATCTTTCAACCGTAACAAGCGGTCTTCGTCAGAGTCAAAAATCCAACTCAGTTAGGTTTTTGACTCTGACGAAGACCGCTTGTTACGGTTGAAAGATCTTAGTCTTGTTTTCCCATTTCTTATTGTTGTTTGATTATTGATTTATTATATAATATATATATATATATATATATATATATATATATAGAAATCTACATGAGGGGTCTGGTTCTAATATCTGATTGGTTGATGAAGGACCAAATAAGCTTGACTAATTTTTTTTTTTGCGTATTAGTTAACCCCAGCAATAGCCTTTCAAACACCAACAACCAACCTACCAACCAAAAATACAACTAATGAAACCTCGCTGCATAGTGGGGCCAATGCCCAGTGCCAGTATTTGTATTTCCTAAGGAAGTGCGAGCCCTTATACTTTACTGGCAGGCCGGCAGCGGTTTCATCATGCTGTAACCAGTCTCAATAAGATAGGAGTTGCTATTGCTAGATAGGACCGGACAGAGAAAACTCGAAGTGGAGAAGTCGATATCACACGGCAACTGTTCATTTTCTGAGGGAGTGCGAGCCCTTATACTATATGCTGTGTCGGCGGAGATGACTTCATGGAAGAGAAGAACCGCTGTACGTGACTTTGATCTGGGCTAGAAGCCTTCAACTTTGAAAACAGCACACAAAAAAAATGAGTCAAGCTTATTTGGTCCTGAATCAATCAATTATATATATATATATATATATATATATATATATATATATGCATACTTTTTCGTTGGAAATACGATCCAAAACGAACAAATATAGTTCAATATGGACAAAAAAACATAGAAAATCAAAGGAACACACCTACAGTCTTTAATTTTTGGTTTGAACCGTCTTCAGGAGAGATAAGAGAGGGAAACCAAGCCCAGTGGTTCAGAGACGTTTGGAGACCAACAGTGTTGCCGCATGCGCGCCCGTTCACAGAAAATAAGGTAGACAGGAATCAATTTATAATTACATTAAATTAATGGAATATGAAAACAATAAATAAATAAAAGAAAAAATTGAAAAAATTAAGGGAAATTGATACATATTAACGAACAGTTAATTTCAATTTTTTCTTTTTTTATTTAATGTTTTCATATTCCATTAATTTAATGTAATTATAAATTGATTCCTGTCTACCTTATTTTCTGTGAACGGCGCGCATGCGGCAACACTGTTGGTCTCCAACCGTCTCTGAAGCAGTGCGCTTGGTTTCCCTCTCTTATCTCTCCTGAAGACGGTTCAAACAGAAAATTAGAGACTGTAAGTGTGTTATTTTGATTTCTCTATGTTTTTTTGTCTATATTGAACTATATATATATATTATATATATATATTGGTGTATGAAGGCAGCAGGTCTTCTCTTAAACAGGTATAATTAAAGTTGGCAGCAGCTTCTACCCGAAAGTTACCTGAAAGTTACCGAAAACTTGTTAGGAAACTAGAGATCATCAGTAAGAAATTGGTCAACGCAAAATCTGCTGCCAACTTTAATTATACCTCTATATATATATATATATATAAATGATCAAACTACAATAAGAAATGGGAAAACAAGACTAATTTTATTATGTTTTTGTTTATTCCATATTTCATGTCTGTTATTTAATGTTTAAATTGAAATGTACCGATTTTAAGGAATTTAATGTACTTAGGATTACTTAATCTCTTAATAAGTAATAGATAACAGCAAAATAATGATTATGATTTCATATTTATGATTTTAATATATTTATGATTTTAATTGTCTCAGTAATATTTTTCAAGGTTATTAAAAAAATAGATGAATTAAAATACATCCACCGATAAGATTTGGATATCTTTAATACTTTAAATCTATGCATTGTCTTGTCTAATTAATTTATTTATTGATGTTCATAATATATATAAGTATTAGTTTATTTAATAACATATGAAGAGGATAGAGCAATGGTTCTTAATGTACGGGGAATTCCCCACAACGGGAATGGCAGAATTACCAAGTGGGGAATGAACAGTCGTACAAAAGAACCACTGCTTCAAAATTTAAACAATTACATCCAATTGTTGACTTACTTTACAAATCACAACCACTTACAGACTGTTTTAATAACAAAAATAACCAATTTATAAGGTATGACCAAACCACAATATGAAATGGGGAAAAATGACTAGGATCTTTCAACCGAAACAAGCAGTCTTTGTCAGAGTCTTGGGTTTGTCTTTGTTTGTTTCGACGAAAAGCGTCAGAGTCAAAAAGATCTCAATCTTTTTGTTTCTCATTTTATATCGTGGTTTATCATTGATTGTTATTTCACGTGTTTATGAGATATCTTGCTATTATATAATATATAAATAATATATATATATATATTGATAAATGTAACACACCGTGGAATAGCAACAAAACTGGAGTTTATCGGAACTCGGTCAGTTCTTATTGGTCTGAATAAGAACTGACCGAGTCCCGATAAACTTCAGTTTTGTTTCTATTCCACGGTCGATACATTTATCAATATATATAAATGTATTTATTATTGGTCTGAATAAGAACTGACCCGATAAACTTTAGTTTTGTATATATATATATATATATATATATATATATATATATATATATATAATAAACTAGAATTTAAATAAGAACACATAGAAAGGAAACCACTGAACTCACTACTATATTTCGATGTCCTCGTCTTCAGGAAAAGAAGTGAATCGCTCCAAAGGCTGATAACGACTGACTTTATATATATATATATATATATATATATATATATATATATATATATATAAAGATTTCATATAAACAAGTGAAATAACAATCAATGATCAAACTACAATAAGGAAATAGGAAAATAAGTCTAAGATCTTTCAACCGTAACAAGCGGTCTTCGTCAGAGTCCAAAACCCAATTGAAAACGAAAAATTCATCGTTTTCAGTTGGGTTTTTGACTCTGACGATGACCGCTTGTAACGGTTGAAAGATCTTAGTCTTGTTTTCCCATTTCCTTATTGTGGTTTGATCTTTGATATATATATATATATATATATATATATATATATATAATATAATATATATATAAGGTATTGTAAGTCATGTTTGGGTAAATGTGACAACATTGATGTTGTTATAACGCTGGGTAACCTTTTTGAGAGTCCGTGTCATAATCACCCAAGTCTCTGACACAGACTTTTCCCACGTGCCAACCATTTTTTTTTTAGAACATATTTGGTATCTCTTAAGAACTTTTTTAACGAAATAATAATAAATTATCTCAGTGCAGTAAAACATAGTATAAAAAAACAGGCAAAAAATTATTTAAATTTGAAAAAAAAGAAGGTAACTATGGAAACAAGATCAACTTGTTTTTCTTGAGACCTCTTTAGCTTCGTAGAGCTTGAACCTCTTCACCACCAGAATGTATATATACTGTCATGGCATGAAAGCTTATACAACAAGGAAAGTAGTTTTTTTTTTGTCTGTGCTTAGGGTAGCATGTGCTTGCATCTGTGCTGAGGGTAACCTGTGCTCTTGCGTGCCAGAGACAAGTCATCAGCGTACCAACTTTGGCACGCATGCCAGAGGTTGCTCACCCCCCGAGTTAGACTAATAATCATTGCACATAATATAATCATAACATAATAATAATAATCAGAATCATTGCTTAGAAGAAAGAATAATAGTTTTGACCATTTTCTTGATATAATGCCATTTGTGTTGTTCGGTTTGTTTGTTTCTTTCCTGTATCATCGTGACTTTATTTTTATATATGCATTAAACAATGTATGAGTTAAAAGATAATTTGTCAAAAAATCTTTGCTATGGTGGGAATAAAGGTGAGTTGGTTCATAAAATTGTGATGAATTGGCGGAAACAAGTTAAGAACCAGTGGAATAGGGGATATGGAGCAGATTAGTTTCTTTAAATTCAGTGTACACTTGTATTGCCCACGTTTCGATCTACTAGTGAGTGATAACGTCAGATGTTTACCGGCTTTTTGTTTGATCGGTGATACTACAGATTCTTAATTGGGAGAGTTCTAAATATTGTTTAACTCAAATGCATTTTCAATAAGGATCTTTAACGAGTAATTGACATCGTACAGCTTCAGGGAACCAATGGCTTAACTTCCTCTCCGAGGGACGACGTATTCGCATGAATACATCGAGGGCCAGGTGAGGATCAAACACTAGACCTACCAGCCGTGAGGCAAGAACATTAACCACTGAGCTAACCTGCCGCCTCCGGAACCAATGGCTTCACTTCCTCTCCGATGGACGACGAATTCGCATGAATACATCGAGGGCCAGATGAGGATCAAACACTAGACCTACCAGCCGTGAGGCAAGAACATTAACCACTGAGATAACCTGCCGCCTCCGGAACCAATGGCTTAACTTCCTCTCCGATGGACGACGAATTCGCATGAATACATCGAGGGCCAGATGAGGATCAAACACTAGACCTACCAGCCGTGAGGCAAGAACATTAACCACTGAGCTAACCTGTCGCCTCCGGAACCAATGGCTTAAATTCCTCTCCGATGAACGACGTATTGGCATGAATACATCGAGGGCTAGGTGAAGATCAAACACTAGACCTACCAGCCGTGAGGCAAGAACATTAACCACTGAGCTAACCTGTCGCCTCCGGAACCAATGGCTTAACTTCCTCTTCGAAGGATAACGTATTCGCATTAATACATCGAGGGCCAGGTGAGGATCGAACACTGGACCTACCAACCTAGAGGCAAGTACGTTAACCACTGAGCTAACCTGCCGCCTCCGGAACCAATGGCTTAACTTCCTCTCCGATGGACGACGAATTCGCATTAATACATCGAGGGCCAGGTGAGAATCGAACACTGGACCTACGAGCCTAGAGGCAAGTACGTTAACCACTGAGCTAACCTGCCGCCTCCGGAACCAATGGCTTAACTTCCTCTCCGATGGATAACGTATTGGCATGAATACATCGAGGGCCAGGTGAGGATCGAACACTGGACCTACCAACCTAGAGGCAAGTACGTTAACCACTGAGCTAACGTGCCGCCTCCGGAACCAATGGCTTAACTTCCTCTCCGATGGATAACGTATTGGCATGAATACATCGAGGGCCAGGTGAGAATCGAACACTGGACCTACGAGCCTAGAGGCAAGTACGTTAACCACTGAGCTAACCTGCCGCCTCCGGAACCAATGGCTTAACTTCCTCTTCGAAGGATAACGTATTCGCATTAATACATCGAGGGCCAGGTGAGAATCGAACACTGGACCTACGAGCCTAGAGGCAAGTACGTTAACCACTGAGCTGACGTGCCGCCTCCGGAACCAATGGCTTAAATTCCTCTCCGATGGACGACGAATTCGCATTAATACATCGAGGGCCAGGTGAGAATCGAACACTGGACCTACGAGCCTAGAGGCAAGTACGTTAACCACTGAGCTGACGTGCCGCCTCCCCCTTTCCATCTACATTAAAAATATTTTTCACATGCTCTACAGAAAACAGGAAAATAATAAAAACCTATCATACATATATTCAATATAATGAAATGAAAGAGCAGAACATCACGAGTAATTTTGTGTATCAATCTATAATCCTGCATTATAAAATTTAATGTTAAATTTATAAGTTAAATAATTAAATTTATGAGTTTATGAGTTAATGTTTAATTTATTGAAAAATTTCTCGTATGATTGCTTTGAATTCGGTAATTATTTATGTAGTTTTTCTCTAAAAAATATTTTCGTATAATTTTTAAATTTTTAATAGTGATAAACAAAATAACTTTAATTCTTATAAAATATCACAATGTACTAATGTGTGTATTCATTTACGGTCAAAAATTTAGGTCTGATTTTTAAATAATCAAAACAAAAAACAATACTGATGAAACTACTCCTTAGTTTGTTACAGTTCGAGCAAAATAACTTTTGTATTGTTTCTTGGTTTTTTTGTAACAGCGAGGCAAGTTAGAATCTATAGCAAATGAAATGAATCAGGTTCTGTTGCAGACTTGCTTCTGTCTGAAAGACAAAAAACCGGTATGGGTGATCGTAATGTTGCTACATTCCAGGCAATTGTAGATAAGGCTCTAAAGACATCTTTACGAAATATAGCTCGCAAATCAGGAAAAACGTGAGGGTCAAATTCTATATATTTAAATATTTAATATTTAAAAGAAATTGCTAAGGGGCTCAGGGGCTCCACTTCTTATGGATGGGTACACCTCCTGATTCCCATTAGCCTATCTATCGGCGTCCTGGCTACGAGAGTCAGGCAACTAACTACGCTTAATGTGTAGTTTGGCCAACAGGTAGAAGGCTCTTGATAGATATTGTTTCTTGGACCTCGATTGGCCTATTTTGAGTTTTCTCAAAGAGTTTAATCTATCCAGGGATAGATCGAATTTCACAAGATTCATACACAGAGGGGGAATGGGTAGAGCTGTTCCTAAGAGCTGTTTCTAAAGGCTGCTGCCTACCCCTGCTTGTCCTGAGCTACACTGGTAGCATCTACCTGTCTTCTTATCAACAATTGGTGCAACCGATGAGTTCGTCTACAGCGATCATCAAGAAGGAGATTTCTATAGTTGTGATGGGTTGCTAGCCAGTTACAACTGACCTAGTGTTGGGATGGATGAAAATAGAAAGGTCAGCGGAGCTCCACTGTATAACCATCTCGGATCGCTGACCCAACACTTTCTATCGACTCCAGGTCAGTCAATCATTAAACACCCCATATTCTGAATGGTCGGTCAATCCGATGCCTGAAATTGGAGTCAGGTACCCATACTGCAAGCACACACTTTTGTGTCTGCTATGGGACTAGGTGTTCGTATGGGATTACGTCAGGCGAATCCCGATGCCAGAAGCGCCGAAGTTAGGACCACTTATTTTAAGAAGTAATGTAAAATGAGGAACTTAGCCTAATCGTAAGTTGTAAAGTCCAAGCACTCTCTCTCTCGTATACTCAGAGATCCTAGCCTCTTTATCAATATTCCTACTCTGAGACCCTTCGATAGTTCGACCCTGTTTCAATATGCCGACTCTGAGCCACTGTAATAGTTCGGCTCTGACTTTTTTTGAATATTCCAAATCTGAGCCCTTTCAATAGCTGGACTCTGACCCTCTTTGAATATTCCGATTCTGAGCCCCTTCAATAGTTGAATTCTGACCCTCTTTGAATATTCCGATTCTGAGCCCCATAAATAGCTTGACTCTGACCTTCTTTGATTATTCAAATTCTGAGCTCCTTCAATAGTTCAATTCTGACCCTCTTTGAATATTCCGATTATGAGCTCCTTCAATAGTTCAATTCTGACCCTCTTTGAATATTCCGATTCTGAGCCCCATGAATAGCTTGACTCTGACACTTTTTGAATATTCCGATTCTGAGCTCCTTCAATAGTTCAATTCTGACCCTCTTTGAATATTCCGATTCTGAGCCCTATCAATAGCTGGACTCTGACTCTCTTTGAATATTCAGATTCAGAGCCCCTTCAATAGTTCAATTCTAACCCTCTTTGAATATTCCGATTCTGAGCTCCTTCAATAGTTCAATTCTGACCCTCTTTGAATATTCAGTTTCAGAGCCCCTTCAATAGTTCAAATCTTACCCTCTTTGAATATTCCGATTCTGAGCCCTATCAATAGCTGGACTCTGACTCTCTTTGAATATTCAGATTCAGAGACCCTTCAATAGTTCAATTCTAACCCTCTTTGAATATTCCGATTCTGAGCTCCTTCAATAGTTCAATTCTGACCCTCTTTGAATATTCAGTTTCAGAGCCCCTTCAATAGTTCAAATCTTACCCTCTTTGAATATTCCGATTCTGAGCCCTATCAATAGCTGGACTCTGACTCTCTTTGAATATTCAGATTCAGAGCCCCTTCAATAGTTCAAATCTAACCCTCTTTGAATATTCCGATTCTGAGCTCCTTCAATAGTTCAATTCTGACACTCTTTGAATATTCCGATTCTGAGCCCTATCAATAGCTGGACTCTGACTCTCTTTGAATATTCAGATTCAGAGCCCCTTCAATAGTTCAAATCTAACCCTCTTTGAATATTCCGATTCTGAGCTCCTTCAATAGTTCAATTCTGACACTCTTTGAATATTCCGATTCTGAGCCCTATCAATAGCTGGACTCTGACTCTCTTTGAATATTCAGATTCAGAGCCCCTTCAATAGTTCAATTCTAACCCTCTTTGAATATTCCGATTCTGAGCTCCTTCAATAGTTCAATTCTAACCCTCTTTGAATATTCCGATTCTGAGCCCCTTTCAATATTCCAACTTTAGCCCCTTTTCAATTATCAATATTCCGACTCTGACCTCCCTTTCAATATTTTGCCTCTGACTCCTGTCCAATATTTCAACTATGTTCATAGCATCAGATAATCATAATCAGGAGAAAAAAATGGTGCAATAAGAAAACGACAATCAACTATAATAACATTGTAAATACAATTTAAAAAAGCGAAACACAGAAAATATACTAAATCAATAATCAAGTATCGGAAACCCAATTCACACATCAAATTGCTTCTTATGATTCCCAGTTTATTTTTACCACTATTTTGTATATCTCCCAAACTTTAATAATATATAGTACTCTGTAAAAAGAAATATAACTTTAAATTTTAATAATATAGAGAAAAATATATATATACATTTTAAAAAATTAAATTAACGGTAGAGGTTAAAACCAGGAGGAGAGCGAACCCCAAAGAGACAGATAAATTCCTCTTCAGAGGCTGTAAAGGTGACATAAGAGTTAGACATACGTATATATATATATATATATATATATATATATATATATATAAAAGTAGTCCCTCAAAGGGACTACTTCTGCCCGATGACGACGACTGTCAAAATATCGTTGTGAGTCTTTAGTGTTGTGTCTTTATTTGTTTTTCTCTTTCTTATGTGAACTATATATATATATATATATATATATATACAGTCAGTTGGGTTTTTGACTCTGACGAAAACCGCTTGTTACGATTGAAAGATCTTAGTCTTTTTTTTCCCATTTCATATTGTGGTTGATCATTGATTGTTATTTCACGTGTTTATGCAAAATCTTTTTATATATATGGATAAAATATAAAAAACGGTCCACAAGGACTACAAAACATTAAATTACACAAAGTAAGACAGAGAAAAAAGAGAACACTTACAGAATTCAATATTTCGAACTGTTGTTCGTCATCAAGAGTAGCCTAGAAGAGCGGAAGAAGTGAGAGAGATCCCCCACGTCGAAGAACGGAGCGCGAAACGTTCTCTTCTTCTACTCCTCATGACGAACAACAGTTCGAAATATTGAATTCTGTAAGTGTTCTCTTTATTCTGTTTTCTGTGTCGTGCTTTGTGTAATTTAAAGTTATATATATACTTTACTTCAACAAAAAACTTGTGGCCCTTCAACTCAACCGAACCTGAGTTAGGTTGAGTTGAAGGGCCATAGTTTTTTGTTGACCTGCACTCACCCCTACTCCACCCTCACCACCAACTTTCACTTCGGCAGAAAGCAGTTTTCAGTTGGCATTTAAACGCCAAAGTAGTCAGTAATATGTATATTTAGTTAATATAAGTAGTTTAAGAACCTGATGATGAGCCATGAGGCCGAAAGCTTGTTATCTTAGTTTAATCTAGTGTAGTGTTTAATTAAATATAGTTATCCCCAGTGAAGTGGTTATTTCCAGCCTTCTGAATGTCGTTTGCTAGTTTGATTTGGCAATTATCACCTTCTCAAAAGAAAATTGTAAGGAAAATAGAAGCTATAAGTAAGAAAGTCGTGAACGCAGAATCTGCCATCAAATTCAATATATATAATATATATATATATATATATTCGTATATTTCGGGAGCAGACTTTCGTTCATGCATGTCTTGTTAAATTGTATGCCTATTTTTAATTTCACAACTTTTCTACTAAATCCTTCGATTTCTCAAATACACTTTCTCCATTTTTGTGGTACAAGATAGATTAGTTAACCAAAATTTTTATTTACATAGCCAGACATGTTTCGGTCCTCACTGACCATTATCAAGGACAAGGACTGTACAAATGTAATCCTTGATAATGGTCAGTGAGGACCGAAACATGTCTGGCTATGTAAATAAAAACTTTGGTCATCTAATCTATCTTGTACCACAAAAATGGATAAAGTGTTATTACAGAAATCGAGAGATTCAATAGAAAAGTTGTGAAATTAAAAATAGGCAAACAATTTAACAAGACACACACACACACACACACACACACACACACACACACACACACACATATATATATATATATCATTGAGCAAACCACAATAAGAAATGGGAAAACAAGACTAAGATCTTTCAACTGTAACAAGCGGTCTTCGTCAGAGTCAAAAACTCAACTGATCAGTTGGGTTTTTGACCTGACGAAGACCGCTTGTTACGGTTGAAAGATCTTAGTCTTGTTTTCCCATTTCTTATTGTGGTTTCATCATTGATTGTTGTTTCACGTGTTTATGTGAAAACTTTATATATATATATATATATATATTTATATACAAAAATAAAGTTTATCATAATTTGATCAGTTCTTCAGGTTCAAATTAAACTCTCATGGATAACCTTTTTATCATGATTAGTTTTTTCATAGTTAAAGTGTAAAATTTATAAAGTTTACGTTTTTATTACCTAGGAAGTTCTAGATTTTGGTTGATTGAAAAATTTAATAGTGTTCCATTCCTTTGCACACCTTTACATAAAAAAAAATATTAGCTGTGAATTAATTACTCTTGTTAAACATTATTCAATATTATACTCATCCCTAACTACAAAATCTATATAAATACCTCAATAAGTTCTCTTACTAACCTCATGTCGAAATGTCCATTGTATTTTCTTATTTGTAAATTTTCGGGATTTTTATATATCCTTGATTTATTGAATGATTGTATTTTTTCTTATATTTCCACTGCTTTGTAAGTATATGGAAGGGGTTTTAAGTGAAAACCGAAACGTTTGCAATGAGAGTTGAATGTGAACTTGAAGAACTGAATTGTCCTCGAACTGAATATTTCGATGTCCTCGTCATCAGGAATAGATGTGAATCGCTCCAAAGGCTGATAAAGACTGTTATATGTATATATATTATTGAAAATGACACCAAATTTAGCTCATACCTGTTTCTTAACAAGTTTCTTGTTAGTTGAGAAACTTGTTAAGAAACAGGTATCAGCTAAATTTGGTGTCATTTTCAATAATGTGTGTGTCAAGGAAGGACTGCTACCAAAATTTACGAATATATATATATATATATATATATATCAGATTCAATAATATATCGACCATTTGATGTATGTTATCTAATCTATTTGAGGTATGTTATCTAATCGAAATTCGATCAAATTTTGACCAAAATTGGACGGAACCCCGATTAGATAGCACACCTATATATATATATATATATATATATATATATATATATATATATATATATAATGTAATTTTTTTTTTTTGAGGTTTGAGGTCGAATGATTTTAAAACTAGTCCTTTTGCCTGTTTCATGATGTATATATATATATAAAGTTGAAACGGTCCAACAGGACTACTAGTTCACAGGAAAAACAAATAAAAACCCCACACAGAAAAGACTCACAACGATATTTCGACATTCGTCGTCATCGGGCAGAAGTAGTCCCTTTGATTAGCTTCAGCTACTACTGTGTGTTTTTATTTGTTTATATATATATATATATATATATATATATATATAAACACTAATAAATTCTCGACCGTGTGACAGATATACAACAGATAAAAAATGATTGATCGGGATGCGGTCAGTTTCTTCCACTGTGACTGTGATCTTTTGAAAGATCAAAATTGTATTAATCATAGAAACGATATAGCGAATTTAAATAGTGTTTAATCTAGTATTTTGAATACCTAACAGATTTAGTGAATTCTTGTTGAATAGTTACCTGCTTATCAGCTGTACAGAGTCGGTTATTAACGGTTTTCATTTGAATAGTTTAAGCTTCAATACTAGTTCAGAAATGTAATTGTAATAGTTCCTTCAATTGCCAATACTCCTACTTGTGTAAGTACATTGTAAAAAACTTTGTGTTTATAGTTAGACTCCATCTTTTTCTCTTTTTTATTATTCTGTCATTGTTATCCTAATACTCAAGATTGTATTTAATTTTTCATAGTGTACTTCTTTTGATTGTGTTTTAAAAAAATGTACGTATTAAAATTCTTGTTTTCTTCTGTTTGTAGACCTTTGGAAAAACATTTTAAATACAATCGAAACGTCGGCAATAAGAGTTTGAATTGAAAGTGGAAGAAACTGACCGCATCCCGATCAATCATTTTTTAGTGTGTGTGTGTGTGTGTGCGCGTGCGTGTGTGTGTGTGTATGTGTGTGTGTGTGTGTGTGTGTGTGTGTGTGTGTGTGTGTAATTTGGGAGCAGATTTTCATTGATACACATTTCATTAAACAATTTTTGAACCCATGTTCTCGTCTCTTTTCTCTTTAACTTTTCGGATTAGAAAATTAGAAATGTTAAATAGAAAAGAGACGAAAAGAAGAGTTCAAAAATTGTTTAATGAAATACATATATTTGTATAAATAGAGAGCAGAACTTCTTTTATACAAATAAAAGATAACCTTAATGTTATCTAGTATTAGCCGTAGTGAAATTAATATTATTTAGTGAAAATCTTTATTTATCTTACTGATATATTTAAATATTTGTTTGACTGATAATAAATTTAATTCTGAAGAAGAAGAAACGTTCTTTGAAAGTGCCCTCAAAAAATGCTTTTCTAAGAGTTTAGTCTAGGCCTTTTTAAATTGGATGAATTTCTAATTGAAGGAATTGTTAAACAAATTAAGACTGTTTCTAATGTAATAGGGTAAAAAAAACTGTCAATGATGCCAATCTTCATCTAACTTTAAATCAAAATCCATAACCTGCTCGTAACTTGTATTCATTTGCTCTCTGATGACGTGATAAAGGAATGGCCTCAGAGCACTTATATTCAATCATATGTGATGAGTTACCTGAATATATATATATATATAAACTATATTGACACAAAGAACACACAGAAATGAAACAGAAACTCACTATTGTATTTCGATGTCCTTGTCATCCGAGGGATGACGATATATATATATATATATATATATATATATATATATATATACGAGTTCGAGATTAACAAAGAGCAACACACAAAGTAGGGAAACACACTTACAGACTCTGTAAGTGTGTTTCCCTACTTTGTGTGTTGCTCTTTGTTAATCTCGAACTCGTATTTTGTCCAGTTTGGATCGTATTTCGTTTTATCAGTGAATATATATATATATATATATATATATATATATATATATATATGATCAAACCACAATATGAAAATGAGAAAATAGGACTAAGATCTTTCAACCGTAACAAGCTGTCTTCGTGAGAGTCAAATCCAACGTCAAAGTTGGGTTTTTGACTCTGACGAAGACCGCTTGTTACGGTTGAAACATCTTAGTCTTTTTTTCCCATTTTCATATTGTGGTTTGATCATTGATTGTTATTTCACATATTTAAGTGCAATTTATATTTATATATAAAATAAATTCAAAACGAATGAAACACACAAAAAGACACAGACATAACTCACATCGATATTTCGACCATCGTCGTCATCAGGAGGTGTGAAGAGCGAAGAGTCCCGCAGGAAGACAGGGCAGCGACTCTTTCCTGCGGGACTCTTCGCTCTTCACTCTTCACACCTCCTGATGACGACGATGGTCGAAATATCGATGTGAGTTATGTTTGTGTCTTTCTGTGTGTTTCCTTCGTTTTGAATTTATATATATATATATATATATATATATATATATATATATATATATATTGTTAAAACTATCGACAGTGAAATAGAAACAAAACTAAAGTTTATCAGAACTCAGTCAGTCCTTGAGGTTCAAATTCAACTCTGATTGCGAATTTTCAGTTTTTATTTAAAATAATTCTCCTTGAAAGGAATATAATATTTTGAAATAGAAAAACTGTGTTATATTAGGAATTATTTCACAAAGAAGGAGAATGGTTTTAAATAAAATCGAAAACGTTGGCAATGAGAGTTTAATTTGAATCTGAAGAACTAATCGAGTCCTGATATACTTTATTTTATATATGTATTAAGTTCAATATAGACAAAGTAACAAAGATAAATAAAAGAAATACACAGCCTTTAATTACTGGGACACCCATTGGTGATCCAGTGTCGCTTTGGCTAATTTTTATATATATAATCTCGAGAGTAAAATCTGAAGGACAGTAGAGAAAATAGGGCAGAAATATATTATCACAACATAGATGACTGCAATCTTGAGGTAAAAAAAAAAAACTTAGAAATATTGTTTAAAAATAAAAAATTTTTATAAACATTTTGTAATGAAATTCATACAAGGAGTAGACATAAACTTTATTATTTCCCTTTATGTTAACGTAAGTGCTAATAGCGATATAAGCTTATTAGTAGCTAAGTACTACAAACTGATGAACAGTTGTATATACAAAAATAGTTGAAGCAAATGTCCCATGAGATATAAGCTTGCTTCCATTTGACCATTAATAGAAAGAGCTTTTAAAAATCAGTTAATTGCAGGAACTTAAACAGAATTGAAAAAAAAGTCTTCATAAATAATGATCACTCTAATAGTGAGACTGAGAAGAATTTTGAAAGCTACATTAAAGAAAAAAAATTAAGATTGATTAGTAAGTAGAAGAAATGAATCAAAATACAAGAAATTGTAGGAAAATTAGTTATCAGAAATGTATAAAACGGATGTGTGCATTGTACAGACAAAACATTTCTTTTATTTATATAGATAATTTTATATTTATTTGCGTTTTGTTAAATTATTTTAAAGTAGCAGATACTCGTAGATATTTCTTTATTTAATAGCTTAATTTGATATACCTTTTAAATGATTTTTTGAGGTAAATATAACTTTTAATGTGACATTGGTAGTTCTCTTAACTGGAGAATGGTAATAAGGTATTTTTTATAAAGAAATAGAAATTTAAGTATTAAGAAAAAAGGTTATTTTTTTTATAAAAAATTGTAAGTATTTTTATTTCGTGATTGGTATCTTTTCTACTTATCAAGAAATGATAAGGGTCAAGAATAGTTGCAAGTGATTTAAACAATCTATGTACCTATATAGAGTAAAAATATTTTACATAAACACGTGAAATAACAATCAATGATCAAACCACAATAAGAAATGGGGTAACAAGACAGATCTTTCAACCGTAACAAGCTGTCTTCGTCAGAGTCAAAAAATCCAATAGGTTTTTTTGGGTCAGTTGGGTTTTTGACTCTGACGAAGGCCGCTTGTTACGGTTGAAAGATCTCAGTCTTGTTTTTCCATTTCTTATTGTGGTTTGATCATTGATTTTTTTCTATATAGACTACTACCGATGTGTTGTACATCCACTCTTTTACTTCTCTTTTATGTATATTGGATCAGTATTACTTATTACCTCTCTAAGGGTAGTTGTTATATATTAAAACAATAAAGAAAATAAAATAAAATTTTAAACTGCCCATTTTCTGAATTATCCACTAACACCAACCCTGGACCGACCATGCAATGACTCGCCAACCTATATTGGACTGCTAGCCATAAAATCGTAGACGCGCCATGAACAAGCGTTTGATAGACAAGATAACATTCTATAAATTTTAATTATATATTATTCAACGGTCAATTTATTAACCTTAAGCAAAATTCAGTGACACCCAATGTAAAACCTGTTTTCTTTGTGTGGTTTCACAAAGAGCCAATATTAGTCTTATAGTATTTGTGTTTCCCTTCTGGGGCTACCACTGCAATCTAATCCAACTAAATATACATTTTTCTGAATCTCATAAGCATAAATATCCTGTACACAAGTCTGAAAAGCATGTTGTGCTATTATAATTATACATTATATATTAATTTATAATTATATATACATATATATAGTTCAATGTACATAAAAAAACGTAGAGAAATTAAAAAAACACACTTACAGTCTCCAATGATCGGTTGGACCGTCGTCAGGAGAGATAAGAAAGGGAAACCAAGCGCACTGGTACCGAGACGGTTGGAGACGGTTCAACCAAAAATTAGTGACTGTAAGTGTGTGTTTTTAATTTCTTTACCTTTATTTATGTACATTGAACAGTATTTGTCCGTTTCGGATCGTATTTTTATCAAAATTAGAGACTGTAAGTGTGTTTTTAATTTCTTTACTTTATTATATGTACATTGAACAGTATATTGTCCGTTTCGGATCGTATTATAATAATATTATATAAATATAATATATATATATATGATCAAACCACAATAAGAAATGGGAAAACAAGACTAAGATCTTTCAACCGTAACAAGCAGTCTTCGATAGAATCAAAAACCCAACTTTTGAAAGATCTTAGTTTTGTTTTCTCATTTCTTATTGTGGTTTGATCATTGATTGTTATTTCAGGTCTTTATGTGTAATCTTTATATATATATATATATATAGGTGTATAATAAAATCGGGATTCGGTCAATTTTTCAATTCGGTCAAAAAATTGACCGAATCCCGATTTTATTATACACCTATTCTATCCAACGGTTGATATATTATTGAATTTTATATATATATATATATATAACATGTATGCATTATATAATAATATATATTATATACATTATATTATATAAATATATGATATATTATATATAATTTATACATTAACTCAATTTGAAATAAAAGTCTGACATATAAAAATTATATTATTTAACAATAAGTATAGTCGATATTAACGAAGTCTGCATTCTATACAGTACTAACATATACAAAATATAAAAATTATATATTCGATACTGAAAAATAAACTAAAAAAAAAAATGAATACATTTTCGCAACCATTCTACACAGGAAATTTGGATAATTTGAATAAATTTTGAATTTTAAAATTTTGATCTTTTAATGTCATATTTCTGGAGTATTTTATGTTTACATATTCATTTCTGTTATTTTTTATGTAATTAAAACTGAATAGGATGATAATTTTTCTATTATAATGCTTTTTACATGTGTCTGTTGTTGAATATTGATACGAATGTTTCTGTGTAATGCTAAATTTTTTTTTTAAAACTAATTTATTCTTTTGTAATAGATGTAAAGAAAAAAAATTCGACAAGTACAGCAGGTGATCCCTTAGCCTAGTATAAACAAGGAGTTTTTATAGCTTTATTGCTCTTTCTTATGACTGAAATTTAATGAATTTTTGTTTATGATTTCCTAATTTTTTGTTCTGTAGCGGATCGATATATTATATATCGGTATATATCGATTTTAGATATCGATATGTTTGTATTCGATCTGTCAGCTGTTTACAGTTTTATTTACGTTAAACTGTCATTCTTGTACTTGTTCAAAATATAAACAAATAACAACTTAACGTGAACTAATTGCCGAGTTATTTGTAGTTCTCCAAACTCTACAGTTCCATTTTTGATCAAACATTCACGATTTAGCTTTTAATCAACAGTTTAGCGTCAAAAAAACATTTTCTAAAAACAGAAATCGATCTCTAAAGCCACTTTGGTGAAAGCAATTTTGAAAAAAAAAATCTCAACTCACCCTCCGCATTTTTTTATTATTATAAAATAATTATAAAAAATTATTTATAATTATATAATAATATAAATTTTATAATTATATTATTATAATTATTATATAATATAATAATTATTATATAATTATATTATTATTTTATTATAATAATATAATATATTTTATAATAATTATATAATTATTATAATTATATAAAATAGAACATTATAAAAATAATGTTCTATTTTTAGTCATAGTTTCAGATTGATTTATAAGTCAATAAACAGGTATTTTTTATTTACCTTTAGTCTGTTATCCACCTGTCAATAATGAAAAAAAAAAAGACAAAAACGATCTATCCGAATTGCCAACGTAGTGCGATATCTGGGGATGTACATCGACAACCGATTAACATGGAACCCCCTTACAAGACTGAAATGACAGGACCTAATGGGACGATATAAGACGCAATCCAGACTTCTCGACAAAAGATCAAATTTGACTCTGCAGAACAAAAGACTAATATATACTACCATACTTAAACCGATCTGGACTTACAAACTCGAAATCTGGTGATCAACCAAGCGTTCAAATATCCAAAGAATACAAACAGCCCAATCAAAAATCCTTCGAAAAATTGTACAAGCTCCCTTTTATGTTTCCAACGATACCATCCATAATGATTTTAAAATTCCTTTTATTTACTAAAAAATCCAATCCCGATACTGCAAATTCCATAAATCATTACCAACAAATCTAAATCCTTTTATTCTGGAATTATCATCCCATCAGATTCCTACCAACCCTATAAGAAGGCTAAAAAGATGTTGGCCTCGAGACCTACTCAGTAATGCAAACTAGTGGCAGATTATCAGAACAATCTATATGGAGTACTACCAATGGGTATATTCAATCTTACTTATATACCATGTATCAAAATTACTTGTTACCCCTCTAAGGGTAGTTGTAATATAATAATAATAATAAAAAAAAAAGACGATCCAATCAATGTTCTCCGTCAAATGTAAAAAGAGTTTCTACATATTCACTAAACGAATTTTGTCACTGAGCAGTGATTTACTGTAAGAAAGCCATCCTACAGTAAAACTGACATCAAGTTTTCCCGACGATTACAGTCCTTTTTTGTCAAATAATATGTTTTTTATGCTATCTAGTTATGTCACAAACCAATAGCCAAAAACCAAAACTACCTCCACCACCTCCCATAATCTTAAAGTCAGTTATCGACTTTACTGACCTTTTCAATATTCTTACTGGCTTGATTTGTAAAGAGGGTTTTTCATGCAAATTGAGGGGTAGTGATTTTGCAATCTATCCTAGGAAAATCGGATGGATATTGCAAAATTAACAGCTATTTTAGGGAACATAATGTTCCTTTTCAAACCTTGCTACTCAAATAGGTCAAAGCGTTTAGAGTGGTTATAAGAAATATACACTACACAATACCAAGTGAAGTAATTTAAGATGAACTTAGGGAAAAGAGCCACAATTCAAGATATGTTACCAATGTTCTTGATGGTGTAACAAAACAGCATAATTCTTAATTGTTTATAGATTTAGAACAAAAAGAATGTAAAAAAGATATTTTTGATTTAACAGAGCTCTTCTACTGCAGAGTTTTTGTCGAAGAGCCCTATTAGAAAAGAGAAATAGTACAGTGCAAAAGATGTCAGCGTTATGGGCACACCAAGACCTATTACAATCTGGTTTCCCGTTGTATAAAATGTGCAAGACTTCATAGGTTAGAGGATTGCCAGAAAGCCATCGATGGACCCGTTAAATGTGCTTTATGTCAAGTTTCACAGCCAGCAAGTTTCAGGGTTTGTGGAAATACATAAGAATTTGTAGAAGAAGATGAGGAATAATAATATCTCATTTGAATTCTTCAAAACAGCAACTAATTCTTCAAAACCTGCCAGTATAGTTAAGAAGAACATCAGCTACGCCAGCGTCACAGCAGGAGAGTCTCCATTAGAACAACAACTACCTCAAAAGGCACCCACCTTCATCCCTCCTCCTTCACCTTCACAATACTTCACAGCTCTCCTCACATCCTACTTAAGTGACCTCAAATCAACAATCACTCCCCTCATCACCCTCCTTACTTCAGTATTAACTAATCTTGTTCTCACTATTACTTCTAAATAAATTCCAAACCTACTAAACAATCAATTACTATCCTTCTGTGGAATGCTAATGGACTTAATCAACATAGACATGAACTTGACATTGTGTTACACGACAAGAGAATTAACATCCCTTTACTGAGACAGAAACTCAATTTACGTCAAGATCATATCTACGAATAACAGACTACATCACGTATCGAACTGATCACCCTGACAACACTGCTCGTGGTGAAGTAGCTGTACTCGTTCGGAAACCACTCAAACACCACGTTCTACCCTCTTTATCTACACCATTATGCAAGTCCGTACTATATCTTTAGAACCTTATCCTTACAATCTTAACATTTCTTCTACATATTGCCCTCCTAACAAACCCATAACCCAGCATGAGTTCTCCAAACTCTTTCGAAATCTAGGACCCAAATATATTTGTGGAGGAGACTTCAATTCTAAACACCAACTGTGTGGTTGTAGACTAACTAATCCTCGAGGCTCTATTCCTCGTAGCGCCTTCCTCACTATTTCTTCCTCCAGCATCTATGTGCAAGTGTATATATTTATTTCATCATTGTCACTGGTAATGTAACATTTATGTTGTTGCCTCTAACCATCATTAGAGGTGGTTAGAGGCGTCCCCGTCGCAGAGGTGGTAATTTTGTAGGCTGCACAGCGTAAGCTAACAGTACAGAGCAGGCCGTCCCAAGTGCGGCCTAGTAGCCCAACTGGCTTGCCGGTCAGATTTTCTTGAAAAGTCTTCGGCCCAGCTTGTACCTGTTGGGCGGTATGGGATGGTAGCATCTCCATTACCGAGTAGAAAAGCCAACAGAGTGTCTAAATGGTAGCCTTGTTCAGCACCACTTGTGGTGGATTTTCCGAACTTACCCTCAACTGCTCGTCCCTCGTGGAGCTATGTAGTCTTACATAGGTTGCATTGCCTTAAATTCCACACGGTTCTTGAACCAGTGGCTACATTCTACCACTTACCCAGGGTAATGCAGCTCTACCACATGTCGCATTGGCTGTTTTCCACGTGAATAGACCGGAGGTTACGTTGTTGTGACTATTTCAAGTAAATTAAAAAAAATAATATTTGAATAATTCGTCATTAAATGAAATTAACAGCCATTCTAATTTTCACCTATGTGAAAGCATTAAAACAAAAACATGAGAGTTTTATAAGTATATAGATAAAAAGTTTTCACATAAGCACGTGAAATAACAATCAATGATCAAACCACAATAAGAAATGGGAAAACAAGACTAAGATCTTTCAACCGTAAGAAGCGGTCATTGTCAGAGTCAAAAACCCAACTGAACACTAGATGCAGAAAACATCTGGTGAGGAGTTGAAAAGAGTGGGAGGAAAGAGTGGTATTTTAAAAGGGTGAAAGCGCAGGAAAGGACTAATGTCCAGAAAGGGATGTTTGGGGAAACAAAGGAATACAGTAAGGAAAAGTAAAAAACTATCCGCTAGCTGTCAACCCTCTTTGAAGAGGCTATTGCCCTCGTAACGAAAGTATCAATTTTGAAGAAACCGTTACTAATGTTTATAACATTAGATCTATTAAATTTAATTAGAGACGATTCAATGTTGTTAAGAAATATTATTGAATCGTCTCTAATTAAATTTAATAGATCTAATATTATAAACATTAGTAACGGTCTCTTCAAACTTGATACTTTCGTCACGAGGGCAATAGCCTCTTCAAAGAGGGTTGACAACTAGCGGATAGTTTTTTACTTTTCCTTACTGTATTCCTTTGTTTCCCCAAACATCCCTTTCTGGACATTAGTCCTTTCCTGCGCTTTCACCCTTTTAAAATACCACTCTTTCCTCCCACTCTTTTCAACTCCTCACCAGATGTTTTCTGCATCTAGTGTTCAGTTGGGTTTTTGACTCTGATGAAGACCGCTTGTTACGGTTGAAAGTATATAGATAGATTCCACTTACCATTCCACTTGCGATTCCGCAACAAGCAGCCACTGCAAGAATATTGAAGACGGCTGATCCTACAATGGTACCAAGACCAATGTCTCCCTCAGTAATGAAGGTCCCTATGACGTTGACAAATAGCTCTGGAGCGGACGTTGCAGCCGCCATGAATGTAGCACCTGCTACGTCATTGGACATATTAAGCGCTGAAACAGACAAATACATATATGTTAGTAGCATAGTAGTGTCACACATAATGATAAACAACAACAAAAGGAAAGTTTACTTTGTGGACAGGAGTGGCCTGAGAGAACCCCAAAGACTGGCTCTCATTAGGAAAGTTTTACTTTGTGCAGAGGAGTGGCCAACCAGCTGGACACTTGGTGTATGAGTGTAGTCTGAGGGAACCCCAAAGACTGGCTCTCATTCGGAAAGTTTTACTTTGTGGAGAGGAGTGGCCAACCAGCTGGACACTTGGTGTATGAGTGTAGTCTGAGGGAACCCCAAAGACTGGCTCTCATTCGGAAAGTTTTACTTTGTGGACAGGAGTGGTCTGAGGGAACCCCAAAGACTGGCTCTCATTAGGAAAGTTTTACTTTGTGGAGAGGAGTGGCCAACCAGCTGGACACTTGGTGTATGAGTGTAGTCTGAGGGAACCCCAAAGACGGGCTCTCATTCGGAAAGTTTTACATTGTGGACAGGAGTGGTCTGAGGGAACCCCAAAGACTGGCTCTCATTCGGAAAGTTTTACTTTGTGGACAGGAATGGCCTGAGAGAACCCCAAAGACTGGCTCTTATTCGGAAAGTTTTACTTTGTGAAGAGAAGTGGCCAACCTCCTGGACACTTGGTATATGAGTGTTCTCTGAGGGAACTCCAAAGACTGGCTCTCATTCGGAAAGTTTTACTTTTTGGAGAGGAGTGGCCAACCTCCTGGATACTTGGTGTATGAGTGTTGTCTGAGGAAACCCCAAAGACTGGCTCTCATTCGGAAAGTTTTACTTCTTGGAGAGGAGTGGCCAACCTCCTGGACACTTGGTGTAGGAGTGTTGTCTGAGGAAACCCAAAGTCTGGCTTTCATTCGGAAAGTTTTGCTTTGTGGACAGGAGTGGCCTGAGGGAACTCCAAAGACTGGCTCTCATTCGGAAAGTTTTACTTTGTGAAGAGAAGTGGCCAACCTCCTGGACACTTGGTATATGAGTGTTGTCTGAGGGAACCCCAAAGACTGACTCTCATTCGGAAAGTTTTACTTTGTGAAGAGAAGTGGCCAACCTCCTGGACACTTGGTATATGAGTGTTCTCTGAGGGAACTCCAAAGACTGGCTCTCATTCGGAAAGTTTTACTTTGTGGAGAGGAGTGGCCAACCTCCTGGACACTTGGTGTATCATTGTTGTCTGAGGAAACTCCAAAGACTGGCTCTCATTCGGAAAGTTTTACTTTGTGGAGAGGAGTGGCCAACCTCATGAACACTTTGTATATGAGTGATGTCTGAGGGTACTCCAAAGATGTGTGGCAGACACTTGTCAAGAATCAATGTTTCCATGTATTTTTTTTTGTTTGAAGCTGGTATTGAAAAAATCTCAGTTCCTAAGTCTTTTTTTCTTTTTGTTTGTTTCTTTAATAGATACCAAGTAATAATTGGACTGGTCCACTACAGCCTTACCGAAGCAAGGCCGCGCTGAAGTCCCCCAGTTGAAGTCTAATATTTAGCTGAAGTCCCCATCCCGTTGATGGCATCGAGGCATTGGTTGGATTGTCAGATGATATCTTGAGTTTCTCAGCTGCTCTGCTATCATCTTCACTAGTATTCAAGAAATAGGCAGGTTTCAGCCTGTCAACAGGTATACGACGGCTGGTACCTTTGACTAGCAGGTCAAAGTATTTCTTGTATCTTTTTTTTTACAAGGAAAGGTCCTTCATAAGGTGGCTGGCGTGGTTTAAGTACATGTTCTAACCCCACGAAGACATGTGTGCACTGGTTTAGATCTGAGGGCATGTAAATATTACCCATAATCCCCCAAATATCTCTAATATTTGGAGATTATGAATAACAATATATATTGTTATTCATAATCTCCAAATTGGTGAACGCTCGTTATGATAAACACAACAATAAATCTGAAGAACCAATGCAGCGAGTAACCATCAAGATTTCAACTTTCATGTAAAACTCAGTGAGAGGGTCGTTCCAGATCATGGATACTTCTAATCATGGATACGCCATATCATCAGAGACGACGGAATTCTACCATATGCTCTCCAGACTGCTATCAGATAACGAAGGTAAAATACCTATAAATGGGTTAGATTTCAGCAGCTATTCAGCGATTAAAGAGCATATTATAAACTTTCTTGAAGAACAAGGATTGATACATTTGGACCGATTCACTTCTATCTTCGTGATGACGGGGTCATCGAAATACAGTAGTATTTCATTTCTGTGTGATTTTTTTTTTGTCAATATACTTTATTTAGTATGGGAAATTATTTCTTTTGACTAGTATATATATATATATATATATATATATATATATATATATATATTAAAAAAGATTTCACATAAACACGTGGAAGAACCATCAATGAGAAAACAAAAATATGAAATGGGAAAGAAGGTTTTTGATTCTTATGAACACAACTTGTTGCGGCTGAAAATTTTACTCTTTTTCTCACATTTCATATTGCAAACTGATATATATATTATTTATATATATATATTATATATATACACTTTTTCGTAGGAAATACGATCCAAACGGACAAAGATAGTTCAATATAGACAAAGTTTCCAACCGTCTCTGAACCAGTGCTCTTCGTTTCCCTCTATTCTCTCTCCTGAAAGCGGTTCAAACCAAAAATTAGAGCCTGTAAGTGTGTTCTTTTGATTTCTCTATGTTTTTTTGTCTATATTAAAAATATTTATATATATATATATATATATATATATATATATATATAAAGATTTCACATAAACATGTGAAATAACAATCAATGATCAAACCACAATAAGAAAATGGGAAAACAAGACTAAGATCTTAGTCTTGTTTTCCCATTTTCTTTTTGTGGTTTGATCATATATATATATATCTATATACATATATGTTAGTAAAGTTTGGCAGCAAATTTTTTTTATATTCATTAGTTTAATTCAAAATTCTTTAAACTGTTCCATTGTTTTTTTTTAAATTTTAAAATTTCTAAATTTTGAAAAATGTAAGACTAATAATTCCCAACCTGACGATGACTATGGAATAGTCGAAAGCTAGTATACAATGGTCTTGTAAATTATGTTAAATTCTTACCTGTGATGACAGTTTTCAGTTGTATTAAAATTGTTGATATTTATTAAAGTGTTTCCAAAAAGTGTCTCAATGTCCTTCGGACAACTTATTTGGGAATTACCACCTTCTATTCGTAAGACTGTCAGGAAACTGGAACAGCTTAATTTGAAAGTCGTTAATGCCGAAGCGACGGTACATTTCAACTATATATATATATATATATATATATATATATATATATATATATAAAAGATTTCACATAAACACGTGAAATAACAATCAATGATCAAGCCACAATAAGAAAATGGGAAAGCAAGACTAAGATCTTTCAACCGTAACAAGCGGTCTTCGTCAGAGTCAAAAACCCAACTGAACACTAGATGCAGAAAACATCTGGTGAGGAGTTGAGAAGAGTGGGAGGGAAGAGTGGTATTTTAAAAGGGTGAAAGCGCAGGAAAGGACTAATGTCCAGAAATGGATGTTTGGGGAAACGAAGGAATACAGTAAGAAAAAGTAAAAAACTATCTGCTAGCTGTCAACCCTCTTTGAAGAGGCTGTTGCCCTCATGACGAAAGTATCAAGTTTGAAGAGACCGTTACTAATGTTTATAATATTAGATCTATTAAATTTAATTACTATATATATATATATATATATATATAAACCATATTGATGACCAGTATGAGTGAGACTCTGATGGAGAGCAGTTGTTTTTGTTGGAAAAGTTTAGTCACATTTCTGTTTCTTTCCCCTCAAAATATCGTAGAAAAGTTAATCTATTTGTGAAGTCTTTTATTACTTACTTAATATTGTTTGATGTAATTAGGACTCTGGGATTGTTTTATGAGAGTTTGATTTTTTAACCTAGAAAATTTGACCGAATCCCGATTAAATAACACACCTATTCTATCAAATGGTTGATATATTATTAAATCTGTTATATATATACATATATAAAAAGCTTTCACATAAACACGTGAAATAACAATCAATGATCAAACCAGAATAAGAAATGGGAAAACAAGACTAAGATCTTTCAACCGTAACAAGCGGTCTTCGTCAGAGTCAAAAACCCAACTGAGAACTAAGTTGCGGTTGAGACCGCTTGTTACGGTTGAAAGATCTTAGTCTTGTTTTCCCATTTTTTATTGTGGTTTGATCATATATACATATACTCGTATTTAGTACAATATTCAATATACAGTAAACAATATTCACTTGATAAACGGAAAGACGATCCAAACATAACAGTTCAGAATTGAAGACAGGGTAGCACACTAAGTAAAGAAACTCAAATTTTTGGGCAATCCGTCTTCAGCAGAAAAGAGAAAGGGTGACCAAGCACGTTGTTGACGCAGCCGTTGGGTTACTAGCGGTTGCGTCAACAACGCGCCTGGTCACCCCTCCTCCTTTCTAGTAACACTTTTTGTGTGCTACCCATCCTCAACCTTGAACCACTATTGTGTCCAGTTTCGATCGTATTTCCGGTTATCAAGCGAATATATATAAGAAAAAAATAAATAAACTGAAAATGAAACAATAATCTCTCTTTTATAAATATTATTTTTTTTACCTCGCTTGTAACGTGCTTTAAAATGTATTTGATTGAGCATAATCACACAGGATTTTATCAATTTCTTGTTATTATTGAATATTTGATTTCTTTTTCACAATGCCAAAGTATTTTCAGTAGCAGTAACCCCACTGTTTTTATTTACAGTCACCATTAGTTCTTAATTCTATTGGACTTAGGTGTAGCTAGTTTTTAGACATTCAATTCTAACTTATGGCCATAAATATAAATAATTTTAAATAAACATAAATAATGACAGATTTTTCGCTAATTTTCTAATCAAATAAATAAATGGTTAAAGCAAAGTTCAGAAGTCCTTATGTATAATAAAATCACTTAAACACAGTTTTTAACGAAAATGTGTTACAAATAACAAATGAGTAACTCTTTCCTCAATTGATGAGTAACTATTCATCAATATTGACATTGATGAAAAAAAAAAACATAGAATATGTTTTTTATCAGTTTATGGAATATATGTTTTATCAGTATGAATACTGATTATATTCTATGTTTTTTTTTTTCATCAATGTCAATGAAACCCAACGGATTGACCGAAAATTTGGGTTTCTTTACTTAGTTTGCTACCCTGTCTTCAATTTTGAACTGTTATGTTTGGATCGTCATTCCGTTTATCAAGTGAATATTGTATACTGTATATTGAATATTGTACTAAATATATGTATATATATAACAAATTTAATAATATATCGACCGTTTGATAGAATAGGTGTGTTATTTAATCAGGATTTGGTCAAATTTTCTAGGTTAAAAAATCAAAATCTCATAAAACGATCCCAGAGTCCTAATTACATCAAACAATATTAAGTAAGTAATAAAAAACTTCACAGATAGATTAACTTTTCTACGATATTTTGAGGGGAAAGAAACACATATGTGACTAAACTTTTCCAACAAAAACAACTGCTCTCCATCAGAGTCTCACTCATACTGGTCATCAATATGGTTTATATATATATAGTAATTAAATTTAATAGATCTAATATTATAAACATTAGTAACATTCTCTTCAAACTTGATACTTTCGTCACGAGGGCAATAGCCTCTTCAAAGAGGGTTGACAGCTAGCGGATAGTTTTTTACTTTTTCTTACTGTATTCCTTTGTTTCCCCAAACATCCCTTTCAGGACATTAGTCCTTTCCTGCGCTTTCACCCTATTAAAATATCACTCTTCTCTCCCACTCTTCTCAACTCCTCACCAGATGTTTTCTGCATCTAGTGTCCAGTTGGGTTTTTGACTCTGACGAAGACCGCTTGTTAAGGTTGAAAGATCTTAGTCTTGTTTTCCCATTTTCTTATTGTGGTTTGATCATTGATTGCTATTTCACGTGTTTATGTAAAATCTTTATATATATATATATTATATATATATATATATATATGACAATCAATGATCAAACCACAATATGAAATGGGGAAATTAAACTAAGATCATCCAATCTTAAAAAATGTTAAAATTTCTGTTTTTAGAGATATGTTTTTCATAGCGTTAAGACTGTGCTCTCCTAAATCCTTTATGATAAGATTAACAACATTAGGTCAATTGCCGTATTATTAAAATGCCCCTCCTCTTATATCGATTTAGCAATGAAGGGTGTTAAAAAAACTTTCTCTAATACTTCAACAGAGCCCTGTTCATGGAAAAATTCTATAGTTTTACCGTATCATGAGTCATTGGACTCCCTTACAAGATTAGCTCAATATTTCATTTTATTATAGTGTTTTCTAATCGTAATAACGTGGGGAATATGTTAATAAAAAATTCTCCCAATTAACTAGACGCATCATCTGAGAGTAAGTGATGATGATTTGTTAATACATAATAGTAGAGCAAGTGATGATTATGATGAGTCGTTAATGCATCATCTGAGTGTAAGTGATGATGATTTGATAATTAAACATAACTTTCCTTACGATGATATAACAATGAAAGACCTTAGAACATTCTTTCCAACATATATATTCATTGGGGTAAATTTATAGCATATAAATATATATATATATACTTTAACACATAGAAAAGAACACAGAAAGACACTACAGAACTCACTTCGATATTTCGACATCCGTCGTCATCGGGAAGAAGTGCGAAGTACTCGCGTTGAGAAGCAAACTGCTACTGGCCTCCAGAGTTACTCGTGGAACCACCGCAATGCTCCTCCCCAGCGGAGGAGAGGAAAAATAGAAATCCCTCCAATATTTATTTAGAAAACAAAAGAAAAAGTATATAAAATACGAAATAATAATAATAAAAAATAAATAATAATAATAATAATAATAATAATAATAATAATAATAATAATAAATAATAATAATAATAATAATAATAATAATAATAATAAAAATAATAATAATAATAATAATAATAATAATAATAATAATAATAATATAATAATAATAAAAAAATAATAATAATAAATAATAATAAAATAATAGTACATAATAATAATAATAAATAAAATAATAATAAAAATAAATAAATAAAATAATAATAAATAGTAATAATAAAATAATAATAATTAAAATAAAAATTTTATATATATATATATATATATATATATATATATATATATAAATATATTGAAATAATACGTTTAAACTACGAAGATAATAGCATAAAAATACATATCTTTCTAAAAAAGTTTATTTTCATATTCTAAAACCTATAGGCATTATAAGTACCGTATTGTTATATAAATATATATATTATATATTTGTCTCCATAGGAATTATAATACGTTCATATATAACAAATCAAGCAAAAATGATAACGAAATGTATTAATTGATATTTTCAAAAATAGGAACCATATGCACTACAAATTAAGTAAAAATATGAATATTAAGCATTTTTCATAAATAAACTAAATCATTTTCTCACCTACTTTCCCACATGTTTAAAATTTGGAAATATTTCTAGCTTTTTTTTTGTATATGTGTATGAAATTTGACATTAATAAATGGAAAAATATAATTTTTTCATTGAATCATTTTCAATGGTTCTTGAAAGATTTGTCTTAATATTGATACTGCCTATATAGGTTCATATTTGATTTTAGCCATAATGCATTTAACATATAAAACTTGGCATAATTCCAAAAATAAGAAAATAAAATTATATAATTTTGACTAAATAAAAAAATTTAAATTGATTTTTTAATGACACGATATATATATATATATATATTAGTGTATATTGGCAGCAGATTCTCTTGTAAACATATTTTATTAAAGTAGACGGCAGCTTCCGCATTTGATGTCTCTGGGACAACTCCTTCACGAAATCACTCCCTACCAGAAAAAAACTAGTTAGAAAACTAGAAAACACGAGCAAAAAAGTCGTAAATGCGGAAGCTGCCGTCTACTTTAATAAAAAATATATATATCTAAATATATATTTAAAATAAACTGTGACACATAGAAAGAAACTTAACAAAAACTCATTTTTCAATATTTATTCCGCCATAACGGTCGAAATATTCAAACGTGAATCTTTGTTATGTTTGACTCTGACGAAGACCGCTTGTTACGGTTGAAAGATTTTAGTCTTGTTTTTCCATTTCTTATTGTGGTTTCATCATTCATATATATATATAAAGATTTCACATAAACACGTGAAACAACAATCAATGATCAAACCAATCAACGATCAAACCCACTCTTCTCAACTTCTCACCAGATGTTTTCTGCATCTAGTGTTCAGTTGGGTTTTTGACTCTGATGAAGACCGCTTGTTACGGTTGAAAGATTTTAGTTTTGTTTTCCCATTTCTTATTGTGGTTTCATCATTCATATATATATATATATATATATATACACTTTTTCGTTGGAAATACGATCCAAAACGTATGATACGATCTTAGTCTTGTTTTCCAATTTCATATTGTGGTTTGATCATTCATTGTTATTTCACGTGTTTATGTGTAATCTTTTTATATATTAATTATATAATTAATTAAAATTGAATACATATTATTTTAATAGTTTTTTTTTCATTGTCCATATTATTCTTTAGATATTATAGGTATTTTACATCAACAGTGAACACTCAGTTAATATGCGCACTGCAATGTCGAAACATTCTATTATTAGCATATTGAGTAAAAATACTGACATACAACGCTTTTCTCAAAAAAAGACCAGCCCTATTTTTTCAAAGTACCTAACTTAAAAATCATTACATTTCATTACATTACATTACATTTCATATGAAACACGTAATTCTTTTTAATTAAAAAATAATTTAATAATTTTTTTTTTGTATACAGTTTATAAAAATTTCTTCAAAAAGTTATTCAGATGTCGGTGATCAGCCTTGAATAAGTTTAATTTTGAATTATTTTTATTTAAAACTTGAATATCAATAAATTTTCTTGTACCTTTTATATAAGTCTAGCCTATATCATATAATTATTCATGTAACTTTTACCAAAAAAAAAAATTTGAGTGCAATTAAATTTTTATTTCATGGTTGAGAAATCAATATAAAATTTAAGTACGTACTTAAAATGATTATTCCTACTTTTCATATTAGTTGCTGACTTTTGTTTTTCAATAAAAACTTTTAATTTTTATTAGAAATAGGTAAAACCGTTATACCTCGTAAGATGATCATGGAGTTGGAGCACTTTTGGACGTTATTCATCTTAAAATTATCTAGAGTAGGTTTGTTGCGATCGAAGATGGACAACGTCCAAAAGCGCTCCAACTCCATGAACATCTTACGAGGTATGACGGTTTGACCTATCTATCTATATAAAAATGAATGTATGTCTGTTTGTTTGTACTCGATAGATTCAAAAACCATACATCCAAATCGCCGTAAAAATATAAGAAATTATTAGGTATATCCCCGGGAAGGTGTATGTAATTTTTTTTAAAAATCAGAGTTGTGGTTCAGGTAATATCTCAAAAATATTATAAAAGAAAAGGTTTGCTATATAACCTGTTTGTTTACATTTTGCCTTTAATTGGTAATAGCAGCCGCAGGTAGGTCATTCTTTATGAATAAGCAACTTATAATATTTCCACATTTTTGTTCAATTAGAAATAACCAGGTACCAAAAATGTTATTATTGTTTTCAGATTGATATTAAAGACAATTATTGTAATTTTATATGGGTTTCTTATTAACTTTAACAAAGCTTTAGTTATTATCAATAGTTTTGATATCTAACTTTTCATATCTAATTGGTTTAACTTGCTTTAAGCATCAAAGAAAATTATGCGTTAAATAATAACTTAATTAACTTTAACAAAGCTTTAGTTATTATCAATAGTTTTGATATCTAACTTTTCATATCTAATTGGTTTAACTTGCTTTAAGCATCAAAGAAAATTATGCGTTAAATAATAACTTATTAACTTTAACAAAGCTTTAGTTATTATCAATAGTTTTGATATCTAACTTTTCATATCTAATTGGTTTAACTTGCTTTAAGCATCAAAGAAAATTATGCGTTAAATAATAACTTATTAACTTTAACAAAGCTTTAGTTATTATCAATAGTTTTGATATCTAACTTTTCATATCTAATTGGTTTAACTTGCTTTAAGCATCAAAGAAAATTATGCGTTAAATAATAACTTAATTAACTTTAACAAAGCTTTAGTTATTATCAATAGTTTTGATATCTAACTTTTCATATCTAATTGGTTTAACTTGCTTTAAGCATCAAAGAAAATTATGCGTTAAATAATAACTTATTAACTTTAACAAAGCTTTAGTTATTATCAATAGTTTTGATATCTAACTTTTCATATCTAATTGGTTTAACTTGCTTTAAGCATCAAAGAAAATTATGCGTTAAATAATAACTTATTTACTTTAACTATGCGTTAAGTATGTATGATAGTATTACGAATATTAAAGATAGTATTTGAACCATAATTCAAATCTTTTGGCTAATGTATTGTTAAAGTTTAATGGATTTAATGCTTGCTTATTTATTTCTGATTGATTAATTCGTTTGTTTAAAATATGTAATTATTACTAAATTATTAGTAATTATTAGCCGACCCTACTTCATATAAGCAAAAAGATATATCGATGATATCTAGCTTGAAGATGTTTATGATCAGATCTATGTCTACATTAGTAAAACTTATAAGGTAATATATACAGCGTAAAATATTAATTAAAAAATGTTCAAATCAAAATGTACGTGTATAAAACTTAATCACTGTATGTATTCGTGTGTATAAACACAATTCTTAACATAATATAATGAAAAATGAAGGTACAATTTAACATTTAATATCACATATAATAGACATATCACATTTAATGAGCTAAGACTTCTTTCAACATTTGTTGATGTATTGTTCGGCAAAACATATTCTTTTTATTATTTGTTTAATCTAAACTATCGACTACAAATTGTATTAGACAATGTGTGCAATTTATAATCAGTGTTAGATTATATCTTTTTTGCTTAATCTATAATTTTAATTTTGTATTAATTTCGTTTATCTCAAAAAAGTTAAGTGTAACGGAACTATAGAAAATTTAAATTGTTTTCGTTATATGTAATTTATTATTAGAGTTGGAATTAAATTGTTTCCCGGGTAAAGCCGGGTAGATCAGCTGGTTTCTAATATAAATCATACTAGCCTCAATGGTATTAACAATATGCATGTATATTAATTTTTAGCCCTTAAAGGGTTCAGAAGCTCTATTTACTTATGGAGGGGTAGAGCCCTTGATTCCAATGTGCCTGTCTGGTGGTATCCAAGTCACAGGGGTGAGCAAGAGGCTGGCATTAGCTCGTCCTAGCTAACAGATCAGAAGGGTTACAAAGCAACTGACCTTTATTGGTAGCTGAGCAGGTTCAGTAGTTCTTTGGTCAGGAGTGTTATTTGAAAGTCATAAAATAATTCTTTACTGCTGATGGAGGAATCTTTCTCTCCATCCGGTTGAATGGTAGTTTGGACTTGCAGTGGCTGCAGCTTTTATCAATGTTATCTATACCCTTATTATCGCTGTGGGACAAGCAATAACTTCTCAGAGGAGATGCCTGCTTATCATGCAATAAGGGAGCTAAATCCCCCCCACCCTTAACAGCGGGATCGGACCTTGAACTCAGCTGATTGAACTGGAAACCCCCCCCCCCCCCCCATGAAGTTATAAATGGTACTGTTCTCTCCAGCGACTAGACTGGGTGCTAGTCAGAAACCCCTATCCCTATCTTCATTATCTCTCTCAAGCATAAACGTGCCTTTACTAGTACTGGTCAAACCTTCCTGGGTAGCTCATTAAAGCCATTTCTCAACCTACATTTCCCGGTTTATACGGGAAACTGAAATAAAACACTGAAATAACACCTTAATTGAAGGTGTTTCAGGGAAAACTAGTATTTTAAGGTCCATGGCACATGGTTAGCACACAATGTTAATTTTATATGCATATATGATGATAGAATACTATTACCAAATATTGGTAATTCATGGTAAACTGACACAGATCCAATTCTCAATTAAAGGTAAATAGATTTATTCTATCTGTTGGACAGTTTCTTATGTTTTAAAATTGTAGAGTAAAAAGATAATGAAATGGTCTCCAGATATAATATAAGGGTAGGTTAGGTTAGGTTGCAGTGGCAGTTCCACAAGGGAACACACTTAAGCCGAGCATTGGCCCTTTGTGATACCACACAATGAAGATTGATTCTACAGTGGGAGTCCTAAGTTTTGCCTAACTCAAATGTATTTAGAGTAGGGATCTTTAACGAGTACCTGACATCGTACAGGCTCGAGACCGACAGTTTAACGTCCTTCTCCGAGGGACGACGTGCTCAGATTTATTCATCTCCTGCATGAATAAATCGAGGGCCAGGTGGGGATCGAACCCCGTTCGTATCAAATCAGAGGCGAGCACGTAACCAGTGAGCTAGCCTGACTCAATATAAGGGTAACTTGTATTCCCCTTCGGAGGGGACGATCCCAATCTTCTGATCATTATGATGTTCCTTAAACTGTCAGCTCGTAGGCGCTCATCAAACTTTTAATTTTTATTTAAAATTTGTTGATAGGATTACGAAGCGTAGGAAATAGTAAACAGTTAATAGTTAGTTACATGTAGTTACTTAATACAGATGTAAAACACAATGACGTATTCATTGGTGTTGTTTTATGGATGACTTTAGTAATACTGTGCAGGTGACGTAAAGTGTTTAATTCGTGGTCAACTGACGCAGATCCAATTCTGAATGATAGGTAAGTAGATTCGGAGCCAAGCTAGCTCAGTGGTTACGTGCTCGCCTCTGAACTGATAGGACCGGGGTTCAATCCTCACCTGGCTATTGATTTATTCATGCAGGAGGTGAATAAATCTGAGCATGTTGTCCCTCGGAGAAGGACGTTAAACTGTCGGTCTCGAGCCTGTATGATGTCAGGTACTCGTTAAAGATCCCTACTCTAAATACATTTGAGTTAGGCAAAACTTAGGACTCCCACTGTAGAATCAATCTTCATTGTGTGGTATCACAAAGGGCCAATGCTCGGCCTAAGTGTGTTCCCTTGTGGAACTGCCACTGAAACCTAACCTAACCTAAGAACAGTAGTTCCAAAAGTTATCCACATGGAACTCCAGAGGTCTTTAAAGGTTTGCTGAAGGTGTTTCAGGGAAAACTAGTATTTTAAGATCTAAGGCACGTGGTTAGCACACCATGTTAATTTTTATGCACATTGGAGAATAGCACAACAAAAAGCACATCAAAATATTGCGATTTGACCGTTTGAATATAAAACATTAGACCCATTGTTCCAGTCAAATTCTTATAATGTCCCAATATTTTAAAATGTTCTAATCAATTTGACTAAGCTATATTCAAAAGTGATTCTTCTACAATTAATTTCAGCATACTTTATAAAAATGTTAATAAAGAAATATTTTGTTATTGTTTTAAAAATATTTTTATATTTAGATATCACATTGTAGATATGATGAATTTATTTCAATATTTCACTTGTCATTCGCCATAAAAATAAATATATTTTTTTGTAAATTTACACACACATTAATAAAATTTTTAAGTATTCGAGATTAGGACATAGACAATTGGTAATACATCTCCTTAGAGCAGTGGTTCTCAAACTATTTTGAAATTTTTTGCGTGGCGGTCTCTTTATGATATTTCAGATGGCTCACGGACCCTTTTATAACAACCAGTTAACATATAGGTTACTGGAACAAAACATTTTGGGGAAAAAAACGTTTATTCAAACACAAAAATATGTTTTCAAAAAATTGCAACCGATTTCTATTAAAACAAAAAAAAAATCTTATTTAATCAATTATTCAATCAGAAAATAGCAACATTGAAATATATTAAAACTTCATTCAATGTGATGGGTGCATTTGCTATGCCTCAACCAGTTCTTCTATATTTGGCTTAGTTTTGGCAAGTGCAACTCTCATATCATTTGTGGCTTCTAACTCGTTTCGGGATTTTGTTTTGATGGCAAGTAATGCAGAAAATGCTTTCTCACATTCATAGGAGGTTGCGAATGGAATCAGCACCTTTAGAGCCAGCTTTGCAACTTGAGGATAGGACTGTACCATTTGGATCCAAAAAAACACTAATTGACAATTCATGGAAAACAATTCACATATAATCACGCAATTCACCTCACCTCCAATCAATACAACTCGAGTAGAATCGCGTAAGCTTGTTGACATGAGTCACACAAACAAAACACTTCTTTGACTCTCCCTCCCTATCCAGAAACTTCAAACGGAAAAAGGTGTAATTTGAGATGCAACGCTTTGATATCATTTCCCAACAACAACGATGTCATTATGACTGTAACAATCCCAAATGGGCTATTCGACCATTTCAAGTACTGAATGGACTCTTCGCGGTCCCCCTTCAACCCCTTCGCGGTCCCCTAGAGGACTGCGGACCCCAGTTTGAGAACCACTGCCTTAGAGGGTCTATAAGCTAAATATTGACTGAAAACTCCACGAATAAAATGCTTAAATTCGATTTAATTTTATTAAATATTAATTCTTTGAATATTTTAAAGAATTTTATAATAAATTGGAATTAAGTTTATTAAATACTAGACAACCCCGTGACCCATTGTGTTGCTCAGTTTTAAGAAATTATAGCAACAGGTGATAATATACATTCACTGAATGTGATTTACAAGTAGGACTGTTATAGCTGTTTCTTGTTATTAAGTCATGAAAACAAATATTCTTATATGACCCCAAGTATTTGATATAGTTTCTTAACATGAATCAAGATATATAGATAATAAATAATAAATAACACAAAAAAAAACATTTTAACGTAAAATGGATAAACCAACAAAAGTCTCCACACAAATGAAGTTTATTCAACAGACAACAACGCGTTCGAACACTTTGTGTTAATCATCAGGAAGATACCAAAGGATACGGTGTCTTCCTGATGATGAACAAAAAGTCTTTAAAACGTGTTGTTGTTTGTTGAATAAAACTTCATTTGTGTGGAGACTTTTGTTGGATTATCCTTTTTACATCAGAATGAGTAAATACCATACAATTACGGATTGCACAACTAATTTTTATAAAAAATCATTTAAAAAAAGTTATAACATAAATAAATGAAACATTAATTAATATTAATAACATTAGGTCAATTGCCCTTTCATTAAAATACCCCTCTTCTTATATCGATTTAGCTTTGAAGGGTGCGAAAAAAACTTGCTCTAATACTTCAACAGAGCCCCCTTTATTATCAAATTCTATAGTTTTGCCATACCACGAATCACTGGACCCCGTTCCAAGATTAGCCAAACAACTTGATTTTAATATAGTGTTTTCTAATCGTAATAACGTGGATAATATGTTAATAAAAAACTCTCCCAGCGAATTGGAGTCCACTGGTGTTTATAAAATACCTTGCAAAAATTGCCTTAAAATTTATATTGGTCAAACTGGTAAATCATTAAAAACACGTGTAAAACAACACCAATATAACGTAAGTAGAGAGGAAAAAAGTAGTGCCTTATTCTTGCATATAAAAAATGAAAATCATCATATTGATTAGACAGGAGCTAAATTTATTACGTATGAAAAATCAATGTTGTTAAGAAATATTATTGAATCGTCTCTAATTAAACTTAATAGATCAAATATTATAAACATTAGTAACGGTCTCTTCAAACTTGATACTTTCGTCACGAGGACAATAGCCTCTTCAAAGAGGGTTGACAGCTAGCGGATAGTTTTTTACTTTTTCTTACTGTATTCCTTTGTTTCCCCAAACATCCCTTTCTGGACATTAGTCCTTTCCTGCGCTTTCACCCTTTTAAAATACCACTCTTCCCTCCCACTCTTCTCAACTCCTCACCAGATGTTTTCTGCATCTAGTGTTCAGTTGGGTTTTTGACTCTGACGAAGACCGCTTGTTACGGTTGAAAGATCTTAGTCTTGTTTTCCCATTTCTTATTGTGGTTTGATCATTGATTGTTATTTCACGTGTTTATGTGAAATCTTTATATATATATATATATATATATATATATATACTTTTTCGATGAGAATACGATCATCCGAAATGGACAAATACAGTTTAATGTACATACAGAAACATAGAGAAATTAAAAACACAAACTTACAGTCTCTAATTTTCGGTTGAACCTTCTTCAGGGGAGATAAAGAAGGGAAAACCAAGCGCACTGGTACAGAGACGGTTGGAGACCCAATCCGTTGGAGACGGTCTCCAACCGTCTCTGTACCAGTGCGCTTGGTTCCCCTTCTTTATCTCTCCTGATGACGGTTCAACAGAAAATTAAAGACTGTAAGTTTGTGTTTTTAATTTCTCTATGTTTCTTTATGTACATTGAACTATATATATATATATATATATATATATGATAAGAATTAACATTAAATACGTAAACTAAAAGAAAAAAGAACATCGTCTGAACAGCAATGTCATTTTCAAAAATCTCTCATCAGGTTTGTTCTATAACATAAATAGCTTTTACCTAGGAATCGTTAAGTTTACTTGACTTATGTTAATAGAATTTAGTTTTAATTTTTCCTTCTTTTTAATACCATTATTTGTAAAATAATATATTTCCAACAGTTTTATCAAAATTAATTTATTTGAATAATTTTTCATAAAATGGAATTAACGGCTATCCTGAATTCCACCTGTGTGTAAATATTCAAACAAGAACATCAGTATTTTATAAGAAAAGAAATTGATTACTTTAAATTCTTGGTAAAAATAAAAGAGCATAATGGTTTATTTATAATTTAGAAACTATTTTGCTTTTTAAATACAACCAAACAGTATTAGTTTGTAGGAAAGTTAACTTAAGTGATATTTTGTATTAAAGAGATAAATATGTATTCATTTTTCGATACCAAGGGTCATTACTTACTACTAAGCTCTGAACAGAATTAACCTAATCACTAATATATTTTTAAAATAATTTATTTGTTATGAATTTTAAATAAAAAAAAAAATCATTTACTTATTTTTTTTTTTAATATAACGATAACATTTTATAATTCCTATATTTAATAATTCAAAAAGCCTGCATTTATACTTCTTTTGATTTTATGAAAACATTTTTTTTTATTTCATTCTTAAATCTATAAAATTATAGATCCATGAGTGATATAAAGATCACACTTTGGGGTGAAATTAGAGAGTTAATGTTTTTTGTTAAATTCTTAATCATATTCGTATATGTGTGACGGACAACTCATGCAATTAATTGGGAAGATGCAAATGAATTAATATTTTTGTCGTTGGAAAAAAGGAATAAAAATGATTGAAAATGCACTAATAAAGAACTTTTTAATAAAGAAATTAATGATTAATAGGATAGGACTTAAAAAACTAGATGAAGGTTGATTTATGGAATAATTAAACAGGCTAAGATTCATTCGATTCTAAAAAAATTAAATATAGGAAACAATTTTAGGTCTAAAATCAACCAGATTGACAATATTTATTATTCTTTTAGCTTACTTGCTCTTCGGTGACTTAGGCCTTTCGTTGCCAGAAATTGTAGTGACTTCAATCAACCAGATTGACAAGTATTTATTATTATTTTAGCTTACTGGGTCTCCAATGCCTTCGGCTTTTCGTTGCCAGTAATTCTAGAGACTTCAATCAACCAGATTGACAAGTATTTATTATTATTTTAGCTTCCTGGCTCTCCGATGCCTTCGGCTTTTCGTTGCCAGAAATTCTAGTGACTTCAATCAACCAGATTGACAAGTATTTATTATTATTTTAGCTTACTGGGTCTCCAATGCCTTCGGCTTTTCGTTGCCAGTAATTCTAGAGACTTCAATCAACCAGATTGACAAGTATTTATTATTATTTTAGCTTCCTGGCTCTCCGATGCCTTCGGCTTTTCGTTGCCAGAAATTCTAGTGACTTCAATCAACCAGATTGACAAGTATTTATTATTATTTTAGCTTACTGGGTCTCCAATGCCTTCGGCTTTTCGTTGCCAGTAATTATAGAGACTTCAATCAACCAGATTGACAAGTATGTATTATTATTTTAGCTTACTGGGTCTCCAATGCCTTCGGCTTTTCGTTGCCAGTAATTCTAGAGACTTCAATCAACCAGATTGACAAGTATTTATTATTATTTTAGCTTACTGGGTCTCCTATGCCTTCGGCTTTTCGTTGCCAGTAATTCTAGTGACATTAATCAATCAGATTGACAAGTATTTATTATTATTTTAGCTTCCTGGCTCTTCGATACCTTCGGCTTTTCGTTGCCAGTAATTCTAGTGACATTAATCAACCAGATTGACAAGTATTTATTATTATTTTAGCTTCCTGGCTTTTCGATAACTTCGGCTTTTCGTTGCCAGTAATTCTAGTGACATTAATCAATCAGATTGACAAGTATTTATTATTATTTTAGCTTACTGGCTCTCCAATGCCTTCGGCTTTTCAATGGCGAACAACAATTCTTGATTGAAAAAAAAATTAATAAAATTTTCAATTATAAAACACAAAAAATAGACTAGAGCTCACGATTCTTGATCATTTTGGCTTTCTTGATATCTTCAGGAGAATAAGAAAAGGAAAAAAAAATACATAAGCACTCCCATCGACATATGCAAAAACCAATAAATAGATTAATTCTATTTAATCTATAGCTACAACTGATAATAGAATCTTATCAATCCCCCGAAATTACCTCAATTTCATTCATGTCTTTTAAATTCTGATGATCGTACGGTATATGTTTTGGAAAGATTTTGGAAACGGAACATGATTAAATTCTTATAGTCTCTCTGTTTCCAATCCATAACTTGGAAAAATAGTGGTCATGAGGAATCCTTTGAAATTCCTTCATAAATGTCGTGGATGCTCGCCTCCACGTGGTCCACCTCGGGTGTATCCTAGTGTCATGCTATCACAACTCATTGGAATATGGTATCACTGGGGGGGTATCAGAGGTTTTTGCTTCAGGACACTCAAGAAACCATAGAAAAACTTTTCAAGTGCTGAACTTTTTGGAGGCGTTGAAGCTTACTCTTGGGGTACTTTAGTACAGAAGAGGAGAAGTTCGATAGTTTTTAAGACGCAGTGCTATAGTCACCCACAAATATTTTTTTTTTCTGTCGTAGGATGTGGAAAAATCTGTTCATCAGATCCTTTAGCAAGACGTCTTGCTTAGGGTATGTGGGGTTGGGGGTTCCGACCCACTAAAAAACCACATCCTATTTCCTGACAATACCCGACACGGAAACCGTTTGCACATTACTTCATGCCGGTGCCTCAGTCCTCCTGAATAGGATTCACCTTCTTGTCTCCATTCGTTCACCTATGAATTATCATTGCCCTTGCCTCACACCACTTTCATTCTTCTTATGACGGAGAACGGCCTCTACAAAGTTTGCAGCTTTTGACCAGTTATCTTCATTTTGGAGCATCTTTTGAACTATGGTCTCTGGAGTGACCTCACCCAGTGATGCTACCCTCAAATAATAATAATAATAATAGTAATATTAATGATAATAAAATGCTATCACTGGCATAAAATAAAAGAGCGTCCACGTAATAATGCATCAACCTGGTTTTGTGTGGCCCAAATGGCCCAGCTACGCTAAATTATCTCAAAACAGGTCAACAAAACTTGATGAAAACATATTTTATTATTTATTGTGTTTAGAGCATACAAGCTGAATTCACAATAAATAAATTAATGACATTTAATGTATACATACTTTGTCACCTACCTCTATATAGCCTTTTAATACAAATATGTATATTTTTTTGAAAATATAAAACACAAAATATTAAAAAAAAAAATCAGCAGATTTTAAAGTTAGATAATAAAGAAATTCATTAATTTTTTCTTGTTTCATTTTGAAGATATGTTTAATAGTAGGTTTGAAGAAAATTTTAACTTTTATGCTATTTAAAATAAATGAACATCTAGAATTTATTGCAAAAATTTTATATTAGAACAAAAAATCAGTATTCCAAACAAAATTTCAATGATTATCATAACTTTTGGACTTTTTCACAATGAATATTAAATTAATTGATAACCATGTTTAACAATTTTCAATAAATATATGTTTTAGGAGAAAATAATCATTTGATAGTGAAGTTGTTGTCATATGTTTTTATAATTTTGTATCAAATATTAAAAATTTATCCATAATTCTTAAAATATTTGGAAAGTTATTGTTTTCAAATTTTGAAGGATAAAAGAGAAGTATTCAAAATGGAGAAGTTTCTTTTTTATATAATTGATGACAAAAAATGATGTACTCGTACAAACATTAAGCTGAGATTTGAGTTTAGTTCTTGTTGAAGATGGGTGACACCCGGTCCGAGAGCTACGGCAGCAATGTACGAGGTAAGACGGTATATTATGTGTTTAATATTAATTAAGCTGAGAGTTAAGCCACAAAGAAAAAGTATGGTACATACGTACCATCTTATTAATTCACCTTCAAAAAATATATTTTTGGGATATAAATATGAATTTATTTAGAAAAATAATAAATTGTCTACGATCTTGTCTAGGAAATATTAACCATAATTAGAATAATAACTACTAATAATGACATTATAAATGACTTTAATTCATAACGAACTTATCATCTTTTAGTTCATTTTATAAATTATTAAATATAATTTATTTAGTAGACACTAACAATGTCATCTATTGCATCTAAATGTATATAATATTACTGTAAAAAATTTTGTAGTATGTAATATCTTGTGTGGAGTATGTTTCAATAAAGAATTTAAAAAAGAAAGAAAAAATCAATAACTTCTCGGGAGGATGCCTGCTCCAATGACCAACAAATATTACCATGCACTGTTGTGCATGTCGTAAAAAGCAGTTCCAGACTAGAGGCTAGAACACACAGCCATTTACAAGAGAAAACAAATATTTTAAGCTTATATAAAAAAAGTCAAGAAATTTTGGACAATTATTTGTTCGTTTAATCATAAGTAGAAATTCATTTAGAAATTTTCCCATGATTTATAAATATCACAACTTTAACAGATTTCACAAGTAATAAACAGAAATAATGACATTAACTTTGTTTTCGAATTGGTTTTAGGATTTACTTTAACATAGAAAAAATAATGCAATCAATTTAATAAATCACTTGTTAAATTAGAAAAAAAATTAAGCAATATAATTATAAAACTTTTCTTCATGAATGTTTCTAAAAGATTAAAAGTTGTTCTTTCATTGCCTAAAGTGTTTTGATTAAGTTTATCAAAATTTAAACTGGTTATAAATGTTCAATGTGATTAGAGACAATAGATTAAGAATCATATATAAAAATTTGAATTATAAATCATATTTTAAAAAGAAAATATTATTATCTAAGGATGAATTGTAGGTATTATGGGATTTGAATAAATTTTGCAATCATACACCAGAAGTAAAACTATTTGCAAATGAGGAAGAAATTCAACGGTTAATATGGATTATATATTTAATTTTGTTCAATAAGAAATCAAGAAGTTTAAAAAAATTAAATTTAAAATAGGAAATTTTATATCAAATATAAATATAGTACCAGTAAGGCAAAAGCAGAAATTACTTTTTAAATATTGTTAATAATATGTCTGTGTAGGATTGTATTTACTAATGTTGTGTTTGCACGGACACATTACATAATATGAGGAATTTTTGATGAATTTCTTCTTATGATTAAACGAACAAATAATTGTGAAAAATTTGTTGACTTTTTTATATAATTTTGAAATATTTGTTTCCTCTTGCATATAGCTGTGTTCTCTGTACAATTATGTTGATATATCTGCTAATATGGTATCTTACATTCATCTGTACTCCCTACCTCTACCAACAATCTTTGGCAGTCCCAGTTCTTTTTGGTCACTTTTGTAAAACACCCTCAATCATTAAAATTACTAGCAATAGGTATGTTTATGTTATTTATGTGTTTTAAATAGAGCATTTATATAAAACGAGGAGCATTATTCAATAATTCGAGGTTTGAAAACAAAGCAAGACTACTTTTCAAAGTTTGGTGTGCTTTGTATACAATCATTTCAAATTGTTTTTTTTTATTTTTGCTTTGTTTGTACAATTGTCTCAATCATTTGTTCACAGCATTGCCTATAAACCATATGTTTCTGCCCCTAGTGGGATCAATGCAGCTCTCCATCCAAACCTCCTTGTACAAACTCTAAATCCTGTCGCCAACCTTCCTCAACATCACTGAATAATTACTTCATCCAGTGACTATCTCACTACCTTTCCAGTTCATGACTCAAAGCATTGAAAACTATGACTAACAAGACCACATGACCGCGAATACGACATCATTACTGTACAGACTAACTTAATATCCGACATGAATTACTGACACTCAATGTTATAGTAGCACAGTAATCAAGCAGTAGAAGGCCTCTGGTCTGGAACTGCTAGTTTCGACGTGCACTATAGTGCGCCGTTATATTCGTTGGTCGTTGGTAATGTAGCTCTACCACAAGCAGTATCGGCTTATATATATCCACAGGTTCTTTGAATCAGGTGCTAAAAAGGCCACTGGTTTCTATTTAAAAGTCCTCTGGACCGTTTCATTATATGAATATATATATATAATAAGATTTCACATAAAATTTACATGAAATAACAATCAATGATCAAACCACAATATGAAATGAAAAAAAAAAAAACTAAGATCTTTCGACCATAAAAAGCTGTCATCACCAGAGTCAAAAACCCTCATTTGAGTTTCTGACTCTGACGAAGACCACTTGTTGTGGTTGAAAGATATTTATGTTTTTTATATTTCATTTTTTTAGTTTGATCTTTAATTACTATATATATATAATAAATTCAAAAGGAAGGAAACACACAGAAAGACACAGACATAACTCACATTGATATTTCGATGTGAGTATGTCTGTGTCTTTCTGTGTGTTTCCTTAGTTATGAATTTATTTTATTTAAAAAAGTCCGCTGAACCGTTTCTTTTAATTATATATATATATATACAACTAAAAAATGATAGATCAGGATGCGGTCAGTTTCTTCCACTTTCAATTCAAACTCTCATTGCCAACGTTTCGATTTTATTTAAAATCTTTTTCCAAAGGTCTACAAACAGAGAGAAACAAGAATTTTAATACGTACGTTTTTTAAAAACACAAACAAAAGAAGTACACTATGAAAAATTAAATACAATCTGTAGTATTAGGATAACAATGACAGAATCCCGATCTATCATTTTTTAGTTGTATATCTGTCATACAGTCGAGAATTTATTAGTGTTTATATATATATATATATATATATATATATATATACAAAAACTATAGTTTATCGGGACTCTGTCAGTTTTTCAGGTTTAAATTAAACTCTCATTCCCAACGTTTTGGTTTTTATTTAAAACCTTCTTCATAGGCAGAAGTATAAATTTTGAAATAGAAAAACTAAGTATTACATTAAAAATTATTTTTCTTTGTCAAACTGAACAGTATTGCCAACATCATATATAAATAAAACTAATAAATTCCCAATATGATTTACACTTATGAAATGGCTCTATAAAGAAAACTTACTCATTTGCAATTTTGATTTCCTAAGTGTTCACGTTTTCGAAATTAAACAGATTATTTGTTAATAATATGTAATTGATTCCTTGCAATTTGTTTTAAATTTAAAATAAAGCTTAATGCTGATGTTAGGAAAAAAGTTTGAATATTTAAGTGTTTATATGATACGTTTTCTATTAGCAAATTTATTACATTTAATAATAATAATAATAAACTATTATTATTATTAAATTAAATTACAAAATATACTTATTATTATATTTAATTATTAATTATTAAATTAAAATTTAATTATTATTATTAATTAAAACTACAATAATCAATATGGATAATCTCAGCTCCAGTTGCACGGATATGATTATCAGTGGTGTAGAGGTGCCCGTGAGAGGGTATGCTAAATATCTCGGGATCACCCACAATTGACAGGAAAACGATGTTCTGGGCGCACATATGTAGAGCTGCAAACAAGGCTGCTGTTGCCACAGCCCAGCTAAGTAGACTTATGGCTAATACTGGAGGGCCAAGGCAGTTAAGGCACAGATTACTGATGTCTGTGACACAGTCTATAATGCTGTATGGCGCTGAGGTCTGGGCTGACTGTTTCAGATACGGGAAATTTAGAAGGAAATTGGCTTCAGTACAGAGGATTGGCGCCTTACGAGTAGCATGTGCCTACCGCACTGTTTCCGTGCCAGCAGTATTGTTCATTTCGGGAATTATTCCCATCGACTCGCTGGCCCGACACTTCTATAGTATTCTGGCACGGCACAGAAAGACTCTAGGTGAAAAATCGGTAGAAGAATGAAATGCGGCAAAACGACAAGCCAGAACAATAACCCTGAGGAAATGGAAAGAGAGATGGGAGCAAGAGTTAAGGGTCAGGTGGACTGCAACCTCATCCAGGACATCCCCAAATGGTTGGGCCGGAAGCATGGGGAGATTGGATTCCACTTAACTCAGATGTTGACTGGCCATGGTATTTTGAGAAATATTTACACAGGATAGGTAGGATGGGCTATAGCCCTCAATGTAGGCACTGTAGCTTGGGCAAGAACGACAATGCAGAGCATACCTTCTTCTTCTGTGCTAAATTGGGAGTGCTGAGCCAGAGATTAATAACATCGGTGGGTGAGGTTACTCCAGAGACCATAGTTCAAGAGATGCGCCAGATTGAAAAAAAATTGGTCAAAAGTTGCAAGCTTTTTAGAGACAGTTCTCCGTCATAAGGAGAATAAAAGCGTGAGGCAAGGACAATGATATTTCATAGGTGAACGAATAGTGACGAGGAGGTGAATCCTATTCAGGAGGACTGAGGCACCGGCATGAAGTAATGTGCAAACGGTTTCCGTGTCGGATATTGCCAGGAAATAGGATGTGTTTTTTTTAGTGGGTCGGGACCCCCAACCACACATACCCTAAGCAAGATGTTTTGCTAAGGGATCTGCTAAACAGATTTTTCTACATCCTTCGAGGAAAAAAATATGGATAAGCATGCTCAATGCTAACAATTTCCAGGCTACTTTAAACGGACTTATGTATGCTGTTTTTCTATATTTACTATTTAATTTCACAGTTCTAAGATGACCTGTACCCAAGGCTTCAAAGCATTAATTCTCTGTTCTTTTATGTAGCGAGTTACTTAATTTTAATATTACATGTTATTGAGGGATTTTTGTATATAAGTATGTTACGCCTATAAAATAGTTGAATTTCCTAATTTCATATTTCATAAAAAATATATTGTTTTTCTTTCAAAAATTTCTTGTTAAAGTTAATGTTCCAAAATTGTAATTCAAGATTCTTAAGGACTGTCTACTTGTGCTGGTAATTCCAAACTTTCTATTAACAAAATGTTTTTTCAACATTTTTAATCATACGTTTAATAGTTTTCAATTAGTACTACCAAAAGAGTTAAATGTCATATATATATATATATATATTTCGTTGAACAGCTGACCGTATTTCGCTGATGTCATTTTCTTCACTAGTTTTTCAAGGTTTCTGAATACCTTCTTCTTTCCTTCATCCAAACGTTGGAGAATGTTAATTAAGTTATAACCGACATGTTTCGACTGGCTTCCAGTCATCTTCAGGGTGATTAATTAAACAAAGAGGAAAATTATTAGTCTTTGGAGTTGGTATTAAAACACATTATACAGTAGAAGTTTGAAGTAGCTGCTCTTGGGCCTGATTCACAAGAGCTACTGACTGAGGTGGGGTGGATGGTGGGGTGGGGGTACTGACAGTTAACGGTTTTTTCATCCAATCAGGCGCGTATAGTTTAAATATCAGCGAAATACGGTCAGCTGTTCAACGAAATATGCTTAAAAGAAGGACTGCTTCCAAATTTTACAAATATATATATATATAAAGATTTCACATAAACACGTGAAACAACAATCAATGATCAAACCACAATAAGAAAATGGGAAAACAAGACTACGAGTAAGATCTTTCAACCGTAACAAGCGGTGTTCGTCAGAGTCAAAAACCCAACTGACCTCATGTTGGGGTCAGAGTCAAAACCTCAGTTGGGTTTTTGACTCTGACAAAGACCGCTTGTTACGGTTGAAAGATCTTAGTCTTGTTTTCCCATTTCTTATTGTGGTTTGATCATATATATATAATATATATAACGAAAGAACATACGTAGAGCACTCATAATCATTAATTAAATAATGAAGAAAAGTTCACAAGAAGGAATTTGTTAGTCATTCCATACAGTCCTTGTTTGAAAGATATGCCTTCATTTATAAAAAGTTTGGACGTTTCTGTTGTGTTCAGTAATGATGGTAACTTGTTTAACAAACTTGTCAATAATAAGCTAAAAAGAAAAGACTATTGTGTATACAGGATACCCATATACTGATTGTGAAATGTCTTACATTGGAGAGTCGAGCAAAGGTCTTCTTACAAGGATAAAACAACACAAATATTCCATCAGAAGAGAAGACAAAAAGAGTCTTCTTTTTGTTCATGCACATAAGAAACAGTAATCATGTGATTAACTGGAATAGAGAAATGAAATAATATTTGTGTATTCAGAAAGAAGAAGAAATATCGTGGAAAGTGCTCTCATAAAGAACTTTTATGAGAAGTTGATGAACAATAGCCTAGGCCTCTATAAATTGGATGAAGTTTTAATTAGCGGAATAATTAAACAGATGAAGACTTCTTCATCATTAAACACATTCAGAGTTACCAACAGTTTTAGAAACTTCAATCAAACAGGTTAACAAGTATTTATTACTTTTTAGTCCACTTCTTCTCTGACGATGTGTTGACGAAAGGCCTTAGAGCATTGTTTCCAAATTTTTTTCATTGTGGTAAATTAATTCATATATATATATATATATATATATATATATATGGGAAGAATTGAATAAAAATATTGTATTACTTTATCAAGAAAATGACCTGAGAAGGCTACAAATTCTGGAAGCGCTGTGCAGAAGAGAAAAGAAGCCGAATCTGAACAATCAGACCAAAAGCGTCTCAAGAATGTTAAAACTGCATGCAGGAACGCAAGATATTAAGTTCAATCCCTGATTATTTTCAAATTTGTTAGTACTTTTAATTAATAACAACCCTGAGGACCTGTCATAATCTGTATAAACTCCCACTCAGTTTATGTAAATATTTCTTATTCTGTTAGGATGTAATAATTGTGTTAAAAATTTAGATAGTTCTTATTTTTGTATTTGAGTTCTGTGATGATTTAGTTATTAGTCCCTGAAGACTTCCTGAAGATGGTCAGAGCTGACTGAAACGTCGTATATATTTTGTAATTATTGTTAATTTGTTTGTTATGGTTAAAACTTGTTTGGTGTGAAAAAAATGGATGACAAGAATAAATCTTTTGGTGAATTACATTATATTTTACCTGAAAGGCGGAAATCCATAGTCAGAAAACTTGAAAAATTAGCCCGAAAAAAAAGAGAATATAAAATTGGCATAATTTTTAATAAAACATGTTTTATTCAAGGTCTCCTCCCAAAATACACAGAAATATATATAACACAATTAAAAAAAACTGTCCAGCGGATTTTTTTAAATAAATAAATTCAAAACGAAGGAAACACACAGAAAGACACAGACATAACTCACATCGATATTTCGACCATCGTCGTCATCAGTAGGGCGGAGTCACCGCCGTGCCTTCCTGCGGGACTCTTCGCTCTTCACACCTCCTGATGACGACGATGGTCGAAATATCGATGTGAATTATGTCTGTGTCTTTCTGTGTGTTTCCTTTGTTTTGAATTTTATATATATATATATATATATATATATATATATATATATATATATTTGTATAAGTTGGCAGCAGTAATTCATCCAAGCGTACATTGTTGAAAAGCAGAGCAGATAAAGATAAATTAACAAGGACGGAGTGACGGCTACTTAACCTCCCGGGCGCGAGGAGCACTACCTTGTCATATTACTTCTTTATATTGTTATAACTTATGTATGTATTTCTAGACGTATTCTGTTATTTTTTTATTTAGAGTTATTATTTATTGTCTTATTTTTTCTTCTACCTGAGGATGACTTTCGAGGTCCAAATCTTCTGTTTTTTTTTATATATTTTTAAGTAAGTAGTGAATTAAATTTTTTGGACTATGTTGTGTACCTGAAAAAGTCGCTGCGAAATTTGCTATTTAAATTGTCTCTGGAACATAGATGTGTAATTAGGAAAAAAGAACAGCTATAATCAATTTTATATAGATACTCAATTATTTAATTTTTTATTTTATTTTTAATTGAGTTTTTCACATTTTTTAATAGTATTTAATTTTAATTTTATGTTTTCCTTCATTTCATCTTTATTTGGCTTTTATTTCTTTATATTGTTGTTTTCTCCTCCCTCTCTAATGTTGGATACACTGTTTGAGTGTTTATTGCCAGTCCTTATAAGCCTTTGGAGGGATTCATAACTAACTATCATCACGATGATGAGAACATCGAAATATCGTAGTGAGTGTCATTGAATACATTTTCTGTTTTGTTCTTTCGAAAGTTCTAGTATATATAAATACATATATATTGAATTAAAATGTGCAGCAGCTTTTACATTTACGACCTTTCTGCTGATAGCCTCGATTTTTCTCATTAACTTACGATGTACTGGAGATAATTTCCATATGAAATGGGTCAGATACAAATCAAGGTGACAAACAAAACTATGAAGAAAGAATGTAGAAAAACAACTTGGATAAAATACTCACATATTCAAAAAAAGACCACCTTTCGACCATCACAGGTCATCTTCAGGTCTAACAATCGTAATAAGTTAATATGACAATTCTCAAAAAAAAAAATAAATAAAAAACTGAAAAGAACTATTTTAACATAAATAAAACAGGAAACAATACAACAAGTGAATGCAAAACCAAAAGCAGGTTCTAGCAGGGTTGCGACAACGTTCAGGTTAGACCCTCAATTGTTGCAAAAGCTACTAGATTCTAGCTTTTTAACTGTCGTGGGACATTTAAAAACATTCCTTGAAGGGACTGCACAACCTGTAATGAATCAGTGCTTTGAATGTGTTTTTTTTTTGAACTGTGTAAAATAAAAGTTGACATCCTAAATCTCCTTTCGTTGAATACTTTTAACATAACAATTTGGAACGGACCATCAACAGGTTATGGGCCCAGGCCGTTAAATATTGCTATTTGATTCTGAGGTAAAATGGATAAACCAACAAAAGTCTCCACACAAATGAAGTTTTATTCAACGCGTTTCGAACACTTTGTGTTCATCATCAGGAAAACACTATAATACAAATTAAATCTAATTAGTTACAAAAAAATTCGAGTGAAATAACAAAAAATAAAAGTTCAATTAAGAGAATTCAAGACATACCCAAGGAAGTGGTACTGACGGGTTGGTCAAGTGAAAACAACTAGTAGGAAACTGATCCCTAGCGAAAGAGGATAGGCAGGCATATAGGAGATAAGGTGACAAAGGTATCGGGTATGCTTGAAAGCATATTACGGATTGCACAACTAATGATTGCTATTTGAGTAAAGTTGTGACCGTATGTTTGGACTTGGACTCGTGTTGCAATTTGTTTTTTTTTTTTTTTTTTTTTTTTGAACAATGGAAACGACAAAAGTCAACATTGGCCTTCTCGAAGGAAAGAAAAACTGGTCTCCCTGGAAGTATAAGGTAATTATTGTTTCTTTTCAGTTTTTTTGATGTTTTTAAATGAGGGAGAGTATTGTGGGACATTTAAAAACATACCTTGAGGGGACTGTACAACCTGTAATGAACCAGTGCTTTGAATGTGTTTTTTTTTTTTTTTGAACTGTGTAAAATAAAAGTTGACATCCTAAATCTCCTTTCGTTGAATACTTTTAACATAACAATTTGGAACGGACCATCAACAGATTATGGGCCCAGGCCGTTAAATATTGTTATTTGAGTAAAGTTGTGACCGTGTGTTTAGACTTGGACTCGTGTTGCAATTTGTTTTTTTTTTTTTTTTTTTTTTGAACAATGGAAGCGACAAAAGTCAACATTGGCCCTCTCGAAGGAAAGAAAAACTGGTCTACCTGGAAGTATAAGGTAATTATTGTTTGTTTTCAGTTTTTTTTTTTTTTGATGTTGTTAAATGAGGGAGAGTGTTGTGGGACATTTAAAAACATACCTTGAGGGGACTGCACAACCTGTAATGAACCATCAACATTAACAAGTTTGAAACTATCATCGAAATTGGTGCTACTTGGAATAACATTAAGGTCATAATTTTGGATATTGAAGGTAGGATTAGTACCTTTGATATAGAGGGCTTCCAGGATAGCTTATTGTCATTATTGTATTGCAATGTGGAAGTTCCTTCAACCAACATTTCTCTGGTGAGTTTAATCCTATGGACTTCTTCTGTATGTTTTTTAGGGGCTCCTGTCGAGAGATGCATAGTCAGACATCTTGAGAGCTTCGTTGTAGTCATCCCAATATACTTAGAGTTCACGGTTGCACAGTCCCCTGTTAATTTATGGGAACAGGTTAAAGGAAAATAAACTCCCTCATGGTAGGGTTACTACCCGTGAGGAAAAAAAAAAAGAAAAGAAAAGAATACTGGTATACTAGGCAGCTGCGTTGAAGCTCTTGGGTGTCAACTTTCGTTTTATTTGAGAGCACAAGTTCACTAGTCTTCTTGTTTTTATAATAGATTCTAAGCTGAAACTATTTATTTCGTTTGTAGGCTTTACGTTTTCTTTTATTAATTTGTGGACAGCTCTTTCATTTTGTTTAAATTCACTGTGCATATATGCACGACTGTGGAGGGTTAGAGACTCACCAGAGGCTGGAGACTGTCGAAGCAGTCTAGTCGAAGGTTTTGTCCGGTTAACATTGTTGTTCCTTTAAATAATGTAAATTTCATTTCCTTAGTTAAAAAATTCTTACTTCTGCCTATGAAAAAAGTTTTGAATAAAACCGAAACGTTGGCAACGAGAGTTTGATTTTTTATCTTGGAAAATTGACCGAACCCCGATTAGAGAACACGCCTATATAATATATATATATATATATATATATATATATATATATATATATATTCAGGTAACTCACCACAAATTAGAGAAGATAGTCGCTCTAAGGCCTTTCGTTTTCACGTCGTCAGAGAGCAAGTGAATACAAGTTGTAAGCAGGTTATGCATTTTGATTTAAAGAAGGAGTAAGATTGGCATCATTGACAGTATTTTTCCCTATAACTGTTGAAATAGTCTTGATTTGTTTGATAATTCCTTCAATTAGAAATTCATCTAATTTAAAAAGGCCTGGACTAGTGTTGACCAAGTTCTTAGAAAAGTCTTTTATGAGGGCGCTTTCAACAATGTTTCTTCTTCTTTCACATGACATAAAAACCAACTCCTTTGCTTCTTTCCAGTTAATTATGTGATTTTTGTCTCTAAATCAAAATTCATAACCTGTTTACAACTTGTATTCACTTGCTCTCTGACGACGTGAAAACGAAAGGCCTTAGAGCGACTATCTTCTCTAATTTGTGGTGAGTTACCTGAATATTTATATCACGTGTTATTGTGACAATTTTCTATATATATATATATATATATATATATATATATATATATATATATATATATAGGTGTGTTCTCTAATCGGGGTTCGGTCAATTTTCCAGGATAAAAAATCAAACTCTCGTTGCCAACGTTTCGGTTTTATTTAAAACCTTTTTCATAGGCAGAAGTAAGAATTTTTTAACTAAGAAAATGAAATTTACATTATTTAAAGGAACAACAATGTTAGCCGGACAAAACCTTCGACTAGACTGTCGAATATATATATATATATATATATATATATATACGAGTTCATACGTATGATACGTATACGTTGATATATACGTTGATACGTATAGTTCAATATAGACAAAGAAATCCAAAGAACACACTTACAGTCTCTAATTTTCGGTTTAAACCGTCTTCAGGAGAGATAAGAGAGGGAAACCAAGCGCACTGGTGCCGAGACAATCTCTATCTTTGAGATTGAATTATAAGTCAAAATTTTACATTTATTGGAAAAAAAATATTTCCCTTTTTTTATATGACATATATTTTTTGTTTATTTCATTTGTATCCTCAAAGATAATACCAAAATTTTGAAACTCTAGAGTTAGCAGTTTTGGGAGAAAAAATTGTTTTCAAAAAACCGGTTTTTGGCCAAAAAAAAAAGTGACTTTTCCATGATACTTAATTCTTACCAAGCAATAGAGATCATCTACACTATGAGGCCCATTTATGTGTAAAATATCAAATTGATCCATCAAATATTCTGGACCACAGCATGGTAAGAAGTAATGCTAACACATACACACACACACGCACACACACACACACACACACACAACACACACACAGATTTTCGAAAAAACTTCATAATATGACTTTTGGGACCTCAAATCACATAACTCCGTCAAAATCTCGAGATCAAATTTTTTGACGATCAGTATACTTTAACAATAATAAAGTAAACAAAATTTAGTAACTATGATTTGAAGTGTATTACGAATAATATATTAATACTGAGGTTATTTATAACGGGGAAATATGCCCAATTACCTTCTAGGAATAATTTCTTGCAATAAATTATGTACCACACTATTTTACAACAACAATCTTATATGAATGTAAAAACTAATAATAAATCGTAAAATTGTTTAATAAAAATGTATTCTATATTTAACTAATGCTTACGTTAAATTAATAAATATTTAATCTTTATAATTTTGTTTCGTTTACTAAAGGCTTCAGTATAAATAATTACGCGATAATAACAAGTTGTAGCACAGTATGATATAGATTAATATATTGTTTTTTTTTTGTGCCAGTGTTTCCTGTTTCTATCAACTTAAAGATTGTTTTCACAAAGTGTTGCCAACCAAGTGGTAAAACTACTAAATTAAATGATTTTGCTCTGTTATCCAGATAATTAATGCTATTGGTTTCCCTGGTGTACACAGTGATAACAATATAGAAATACATATAAATAATTAGTCCTTACCAACAAACAGAAAAAAGTTGAATTAAATAAAATTTAATATTTTTTAAAAGAAACTAATTAAAGTTCAAACTGACAATTTGAAAATTTATTGTTTCAAAAGGTCTTTACAAAGTCCTAAAATTAGTTTGGATAATTATGGAACAAACTACTGATAATTATAGAATAAATATTTACAGTATTTAAGACAAAACATCATATGAGAAAGAACACATTTGTTTCTTTGCAAGTAGATTTATTTTCTTTAATTTTAAAAATCATAAAAAGGAAGGTACACAGTTGTATTCTTGAAGGTTGCTCTAATCCTCTTTAATTATATAAAGTTTGAAAAATTTGATACAATTTTTGTTCTTAAAAGTAGATTTGATAGTCTTTAATTTTATAAAGTTTGAAATGAAACACATGTGTGTCCTTGAAAGGAGATATAATTCTCTTTAATTTTATATAGCTTGAAATGAAAGCACATTTGTGTCCTTGAAAATAGATTTCATTCTCTTCAATTTTAATAAATTTGAAAGATATTATACCCGTTAACAACCTTGAGAGTAGATTTAATCCTTCTTAGTTTGATAAAGCTTGAAATAAAAAGATATTTGTATTCTTGGAAGTAGATTCAATTCTCTTTAATTTTATAAAGTTTGAAAGAGTTTATACCATTTCCTTTCTTGAAAATAGATTTAATCCTCTTTAGTTTTTTATAAAACTTGAAATGGAAGCTTATTTCTGTACTTGACAGCATATTAACTGTTTTCCATTTTATAAAGTTTGAAATGAATACACATTTGTGTCCTTAAAAGTAAATTTAATCCTGTTTTATTTAATAAAGCATGAATTTAAAGCTCATTTGTGTCCTTGAAAATAGATTTAATCCTGTTTAATGTAATAAAGCTTGAAATTAAATCTGTTTTGTGTCCTTGAAAGTATATTTAATTATCTTTTATTTAATAATGCATGAAATAAAAGCTTATTTGTGTCATTAAAAATAGATTTAATCCTCTTTAATGTAATAAAGCTTGAAATTAAATCTGTTTTGTGTCCTTGAAAATACATTTCATTGCCTTTTATTTAATGAAGCATGAATTGAAAGCTTATTTGTGTCATTAAAAATAGATTTAATCCTGTTTAATGTAATAAAGCTTGAAATTAAATCGTTTTGTGTCCTTAAAAGTACATTTAATTGTCTTTTATTTAATAAAGCTTGAAATAAAAGCTCAATTAAAGTAAATCTAATTTAATTTAATTTAACTAAGTTAAAGCTTTAAAGTAGATCAAATCATCTTTATTTCAATAAAGCTCGAAATAAAAGCTCATTTGTGTCATTGAAAGTAGATTTAATCGATTTTACTTTTATAAAACTTAAACAGGAGGTACAAATATTTACAGAACACCGCACGATACCACAAAAGCAGCAAAATATTATATTTTTTAAGGAACCTTATAACATAATAATTTATTTCCACAAATATTAAGCAAAATTATCTCTAAAAATAATAATCAATTATTCAGTTTATAGTAAAATTTCTTTACCATCCTATATTTAACATAGAAAATTACCTTGGTTTATACATAAAGTTTTTATATATTGTGGCCTTCGATTTATTCTTACTGACAGTAACAGGTTCTTTATAAATATTTATGTTAATGTATATTATTACTTTATTCGCTTGTTTATTGTTTGGAATTTTATTTATATTGATTTCTGATACGTTTTGACCTACAGTACTTGTTTATTTATAAATATTTATGTTAGTGTTATCCTTTTTTAAATATCATAGTTAAAACCATTTTTACAGAGTAATTTAGGAAGCTTTATTTTGGATTTATACATATTTTTTTTATTTATATTAAGTGTTTGATTTGTTTTTAATAAAAGTACATTTCTTTATAAATATGTATTTTAATGTTTATTGTCTTTTAAAATCATGCTTGAAATAAGTTTTCCAGAGTAGTAGTATTGGAAGTTTTATAGTTATTCTTGCTGTTTTATATTTATATTTCTTATTTATATTCTTCTTCGTTTTTTGTTTCTCTAACAGTAGTTGGTTATTTGTAAATATTTCTGCTAATTTTTATTATTTTTAATTTCATACATAAAAAGTCTTTTAAAAAGTGCTATTAGCTTGAATTATTTTTTACGGGGTGACCCAAAAGAAACGGGACCCATGCACACTTTATGGAGTGAGTTCCAGACCCTCTACCCGTTGCTCATGAGCAAGTTCTGGTTCCAGCAAGACGGAGCAAGTTCTGACACCTTAGACCTGTCCTGAGATTGCCTGAAAGAGAACTTTGGAGGCCAAGTGATGTCTCATGACTGATTTTGAGTGGGCCAACCCCATAGCCCGGATCTAAGCCCCCCCCCCCCCCCAAGATTTTTTTTTTTTTTGGGCTATTTCAAGGACAGAGTCTACGCAGAGAAACCTAGAACCATCACGAAACTCAAGGAAACCATCAGGGAGGAAATGAGAGTCATTACCAATTCAGTCTGTAAGAACGTCATGGACAACTTCGTGCTGCATCTCAAGAAATGCATGGAGCTAAATGGAGGCCATCTAGAACATATGCTATAGAACGGAGTTAGAAAGGCCAAATATCCTAATGTTTTGATGTGATGATTTGAATATAATAAACTAGTTGTGACTAAAGTTTCACTTCATTCAGACAAAACACTAAGAAACGGGGCCTAATTACAATTGGGGCCCGTTTATTTTGGGTCACTATGTATTTACTTTCTTATGGTAAGATATTTTTCAATTTACTGGTTTTCAATTTACTTTTATATAAAGTAATTGGTTCTAAATATATATTTATATCCATGTTCAAACCGCAGAAATAAATAAAAAAAAAATACTAATATTTTTCAGCCATAACAAGCGGTCTTCGTCAGATTCAAAACCCAACTGGTAATAATAATTACTAATAATATTAATAACAAATATTGATATAGCTTCTCAAGCACTGATTTTTCAAGTTTACAGAAGGGGTTCTTGAGGATTTTGGTCATAAAAATTCAACTCCTGATTATATGCCAATATAATATAAGACATATTGGAGGATTTTGGTCATAAAAATTCTACTCCTGATTATATGCCAATATAATATAAGACATATTGGAGGATTTTGGTAATAAAAATTCAACTCCTGATTATATGGCAATATAATATAAGACATATTGGAGGATTTTGGTCATAAAAATTCAACTCCTGATTATATGCCAATATAATATAAGACATATTGGAGGATTTTGGTCATAAAAATTCAACTCCTGATTATATGCCAATATAATATAAGACATATTGGAGGATTTTGGTCATAAAAATTCTACTCCTGATTATATGCCAATATAATATAAGACATATTGGAGGATTTTGGTCATAAAAATTCTACTCCTGATTATATGCCAATATAATATAAGACATATTGGAGGATTTTGGTCATAAAAATTCAACTCCTTATTATATGCCAATATAATATAAGACATATTGGAGGATTTTGGTCATAAAAATTCTACTCCTTATTATATGCCAATATAATATAAGACATATTGGAGGATTTTGGTCATAAAAATTCAACTCCTTATTATATGCTAATATAATATAAGACATATTGGAGGATTTTTATGACCAAAATCTTAAAGAACCCCTTCTGTGAAATCAATAATAAATGTATTGATTTCTTGACCACAATTACTAATAATTACTTTTCTTCTCGCAATTTGGTCAGGATTAATTATCTGAACTCAAATAATTTTTGGCAAAATCAATCACCTTTTTGCCAAAAAGGTGATTTCAAATAATAATTAACCCTGACCAAATTCTTAGAAGAAGAAAAGTATTTAATATTAATAATTTTTATAATCATATTTATTATTTTTTAAATCCATATTTAAGCAACTTTTACTAATTTGAAATCATATTTTTTTATTTCTGAATTTTTTTTTCAAAAATAGATCGTATATAAATATCAATGTAATATTTATTGCCTTTAAATTCATATTTAAAACTATTTGGAGAGAATACTATTAGGAAATTTTACACTTTTTTTTGTTCAATTTTCTTTATTTATATTAATTTTCAATTTGTTTTAACAAAAAGTAATTAGTTCTTTATGTAACAAATTAAATTTTGTTATTGAGAATTTGCCTCAAATTAATAAATTCTCATTACAAGCCGATATTTTTGTAGGTTTTTTTGTCGTTCTAAAGCAGTGCTTCTCAAACGGTGCGCCCGGGCGTATTGGTACACCCTGGAAGGTTGCCAGGTGCGCCCCAAGATAATGGAAGATTAAGTTTATATAACAGATTTATATTTTAGTTTTTACATCATTTTAATTTATTTGAGAAAACACCAAGTATGTGGTTTTCAAGTCTGAGTCAAGTCTCAGCCACTTCATATTTTGAACTGAAGGCAAATTTCTTAAATCTTTAAGCATCAATGGATAATACTTCCTCTTTGCCTTTACTCGGGGATTTAAATCATTTTTACTAGCCCTCCCTCCCTCCCTCTCACTCTCTCTCTCTCTCTCTTTCTTTCTTTTTCTTAAAAAATAAAACTATACATTTTAATTTCCAATCATTTTCCTGTTATCAAATCTCAGGACTAAATTTTCTATATTAAAATCATTGATGCGCCCCAAAGTTTTGGTTTGGTTTCATAGGTGCGCCCTGAAGTAAAAAAGTTTAAGAAACACTGTTCTAAAGGTTTATTGAAGGAACTATTTAATGAATTATTCACGTATCTTATTTCTGTAAAATAGATATTGAAATAATTTCTCAATATTCAATTTACAGGATATGAAATAATATTATATATAGGTACTTCAGAGATGGAGGTTGTGCTGACACCTACAAGTGGTAAAGTTTGATGGTATTACTATTGTTATTATTCTTTGAACCGATCCCCTAGCGAGTGATAACTCCAGCCGTTTACCGGCTTTTTTTTCTTTTTGATCAGTGATTCTACATTGAGAGTCCTAAATTTTGCCTAACTCAAGTGAATTTTCAATAAAATTCAAGATCTTTAATGAGTATCCGACATCGTACAGGCTTGGACACTCTTCAAGAAAACCTTTTAAACTCTCTTCAGGAGAGGGGCTACCATCCCGTACCGCCCAACGGGTGTCCAAGCTGTGCCGAAGTACTTTAAGAATTCCCTCTGACAAGGTCAGGGACTAGGCTACTTGACCGCGCTTGGAGAAGCCTGCCCTGTACTGTTTGCTTGGCTGAGCAGCATACCAATTACCACCTCTGCGACGGGGTACATCCACCCCGAAGAGTGGTTAGAGGCGCCTGCCTATTAGTTGAGGAAATCCTGGAAAACATTCTTACCTAATGTTCACATTCTCTTTGAAATGAAGAAATATTAAAGCAAAACCTTGATGAAGTAGCCACTATGAAAAAAAAAACCCTAAACGAATACCTAGTTTTGGAAATATTACTGCTGATTTATACCAGAATCATGGAGTCATCGAAGCGGTTATCTTTGGAAGCTAAATATAAGGAGTAAGTAGACAATGCTAATATCGTAGTAGACGATGTACTTATCAAAAAGAAGTAAAAAGTAAGCTGTTAGAAAACCCTATCGAATACCTAGTTTTGAGATAATTGCTGCTGATTTATACCAGAGACATCGAGTCATCGAAGCGGTTATCTTTGGAAGCTAAATATAAGGAGTAAGTAGACAATGCTAATATCGTGGTATACGATGTACTTATTAAAAAGAAGTAAGAAGTAAGGTGTTAGAAAACCCTAACGAATACCTAGTTTTGAGATAATTGCTGCTGATTTATACCAGAGACATCGAGTCATCGAAGCGGTTATCTTTGGAAGCTAAATATAAGAAGAAGCAGACAGTGCTAATATCGTAGTAGACGATGTACTCATCAAAAAAAAGTAAGAAGTAAGGTGTTAGAAAACCCTAACGAATACCTAGTTTTGAGATAATTGCTGCTGATTTATACCAGAGACATCGAGTCATCGAAGCGGTTATCTTTGGAAGCTAAATATAAGAAGTAAGCAGACAGTGCTAATATCGTAGTAGACGATGTACTTATCAAAAAGAAGTAAGAAGTAAGGTGTTAGAAAACCCTAAAGAATACCTAGTTTTGAGATAATTGCTGCTGATTTATACCAGAGACATCGAGTCATCAAAGCGGTTATCTTTGGAAGCTAGATATAAGAAGTAAGAAGACAGTGCTAATACCCTCGTAAAGAATGCACTTATCAAAAAAAATAAAATAAATAAATAAATAACAAGTAAGGTGTTAAAACA
>JAPFBL010000302.1:102500-177500 GCA_026182355.1 Hermatobates lingyangjiaoensis
CATATGTGAAAAGAGCCTTTACCCATTGTAGCGATTGGAACACGTTGCACGAAGAAGTTGAGAAATCCACTCAAATTCTCGTGAATACCGGTTTCTCCAATAAAGAAGTTTCCCGTGTCATTAAACAACATATGGACAAATGGTATACTAAGGTTGGTGAAGAACCTACTACCAACTCAGGAACTACTATTTGCCTATATTACCGCGCATATATGCCTGCTAATTATAGACAAGATGAACGTGCTATAAAAAAGATCGTCTATAAGAATGTCACCCCTACATGTAATGATGAAAAAGTAGCTATAAGAATTTATTATAAAAATTCCAAAACTAAAAATCTTATCCTTCAGAATTCCCTTCATAACAATATCCCGAACATTGTTATAGGCTCAACTCAAACTGAATATATATATATATATATAGGTTTTAAATAAAACCGAAACGTCGGCATTGAGAGTTTGATTTTGATCCTGGAAAATTGACCGAATCCTGATTACATTATACACCTATTCTATCCAACGGTTGATATATTATTGAATTATATATATATATATATATTACCGCGCATATATGCATGCTAATTATAGACAAGATGAACGTGATATAAAAAAGATCGTCTATAAAAATGTCACCCCTACATGTAATGATGATAAAGTAGCTATAAGAATTTATTATAAAAATTCCAAAACTAAATATCTTATCCTTCAGAATTCCCCTCATAACAATATCCCGAACATTGTTATAGGCTCAACTCAAACTGAATATATATATATATATATATATATATATATATATATATATAATATATATTTATATTTATATATATTACCGCGCATATATGCATGCTAATTATAGACAAGATGAACGTGCTATAAAAAAGATCGTCTATAAAAATGTCACCCCTACATGTAATGATGATAATGTAGCTATAAGAATTTATTATAAAAATTCCAAAACTAAACATCTTATTCTTCAGAATTCCCCTCATAACAATATCCCGAACATTGTTATAGGCTCAACTCAAACACACTTATAGACTCAAACTGAATATATATATATATATATATATTCTGAGATAAAATGGATAAACCAACAAAAGTCTCCACACAAATGAAGTTTTATTCAACGCGTTTCGAACGCTTTGTGTTCATCATCAGGAAGATACCAAGGATGTGGTACTGACGGGTTGGTCCAGTGAACACTACTGGCTTATAACCGTTGAAATCTTCGTCTAAGGTTTCCTTTTTTGAAGAAGGTGGATTCAGCCTTTTACTTTGAACTTGGGTGGCTATTAGTTTGAGTAGTTTCTTTTTTTTTTGAGTTTCTCTTTTGGGTTTTATCATTCTATTTACTCTACTCCAGATTGTATTGTTAACACTGTACCATTCATAGGGGTGAAGTATTTTAGCAAGGCGAGTTTGTAAGATAAATAAGTAGTATGACAGGGCATTTTGAATTTTATATAATCTTTTTATATCATTCCTCATCCAGTGAACTTTCAAGTTATTTAGGGTATTAACTGTAAATGATGATTTGTTTCTTGAATACAGTGGGATGTATTTCGGAATTACGTTGGAAGATATACAGTCTTTATTAAATTTAATATTCAGCATGTTTTTGGAACTCATCAGAGACAATTTGTAAAAAATGTTGACTGCTAGGGCTTGACTGGCCATTTTTAAATCATTAGTTGTGCAATCCGTAATTGTGTGGTATTTACTCATTCTGAGATAAAATGGATAAACCAACAAAAGTCTCCACACAAATGAAGTTTTATTCAACGCGTTTGAAGAAAACGCGTTGAATAAAACTTCATTTGTGTGGAGACTTTTGTTGGTTTATCCATTTTATCTCAGAATGAGTAAATACCACACAATTACGGATTGCACAACTAATTATATATATATATATATATATATATATATATATATATATATATATATATATTACCGCGCATATATGCATGCTAATTATAGACAAGATGAACGTGCTATAAAAAAAGATCGTCTATAAAAATGTCACCCCTACATATAATGATGATAAAGTAGCTATAAGAATTTATTATAAAAATTTCAAAACTAAACATCTTATTCTTCAGAATTCCCCTCATAACAATATCCCGAACATTGTTATAGGCTCAACTCAAACACACTTATAGACTCAAACAGAATATATATACATATATCAATGATCAAACCACAATAAGAAATGGGAAAACATGACTAAGATCTTTCAACCGTAACAAGCGGTCTTCGTCAGAGTCAAAAACCCAACTGGGTTTTTGACTCTGACGAAGACCGCTTGTTACGGTTGAAAGATCTTAGTCTTGTTTTCCCATTTCTTATTGTGGTTTTATTATTGATTGTTGTTTCACGTGTTTATGTGAAATCTTTATATATATATATATATATATATTACTTAGCAATCCTAAATGGCTTCGCTATGTTGACGACATTTTATGTATTTGGCGAGATGATAAAAATGTCAGCACTTTTTTGGATACCCTCAATATGTTTGTTCCTTCTATTGAATTAACAATATAATTAGAAAAAAATAATAAACCTCCTTTCCTGGATGTACTTTTGCACGGAAATAGTAACAATTTGAATTATAGTAAACAATTAGAAAATAATAAAAAACCTCCTTTCCTGGATGTAATTTTGCACGGAAATAGTAACAATTTGAATTATAGTATTTACAGAAAATCTTATTTGCAATTAAAGGAAACACAAGTCAATACATGGGTTCAGAATAGAAGAAATAGGAAAAAAAGTTAATGAAAGATTGATTATAACCGGCAGAAGATAAGTTATATTATTCAAAAAGAGTAGAGAATATTTAATATTAATTTGATTTATTTATTAATGATTTATTATTTATATTATTAATAATAATATTTAATTTATATTTAAATATTTATATTTATATTTAATATTTATATAAAACATAAAATATATATATATAAAATTTTATATAAAATATATATAAAATTATATTTATAATATTTATATTTAAATATTTAATTTATATATTAATATTTGATTTATTAATATTTATTATCCATATTTATTCAAAAAAATTCCACAGCCATTACAAAACCAAAATTAATCCATTTATTATTGTCAGATTCAACTTTACTTTGAATGTATGATTGCACTGTGAGATATGATATATCTCACGTTATATGACTCTGAGATTTTAAGTCATATAAAAAAAAAAATCTCATAAATGGAAAGAATTATGAATTGTGTGATGCTTATGTTATATTGAAAATCACAATGATGCCTTTGTAGGTAAAATAATTGTCGATCTAAAAAATCATTAAAGCGTAACCAAGTACAAAAAAATGTTACATTACACAAATTAATGTTACATTAAAATGTTAAATATTACATAATTTAATGCCGATTAAAATATATTTGACAGAAAAGCTTTCATAGTAATACATGTAATGGTAATATGATAAAGTTACCTGTAACCTAGATGTCGAAGTTCTGTACGAATGGTTGAAAAAGTTCTTGAGGAGTACAGTAAGAGTGGATTTACATGACACTAGATGATTTGTCAAAAGATGTGTATTCATTAAAGAGTCTTTGGCTCTAACCTATCACGAAATGATGTAAGTTTGAAAGAGTAATCCTTTTCTGATTAATCGAAAAATACATTTAAATTAAAATTGTGAGATCATTAGTTGTGCAATCTGTAATTGTGTGGTATTTACTCATTCTGAGGTAAAATGAATTAACCAACAAAAGTCTCCATACAAATAAAGTTTTATTCAACGCGTTTCGAACACTTTGTGTTCCATCATCAGGAAGACACTATAATACAAATTATATCTAATTAGTTACAAAAATTAGAGTGAAATAATAAAATTCAATTAAGAGAATTCAAGACATACCCAAGGATGTTGTACTGACGGGTTGGTCCAGTGAAAACAACAACTAGTAGGAAACAGATCCCTTGCGAAAGAGTGGGGATAGGCATTTAGGAGATAAGGTGACAAAAGGCTTCGGTTATGCTTGAAAACCTTTAACTGAAATACAGAAGGCCAGAACCACTAATTTTTTAAGTTATTCTTTGTGATTCTAGGAACAGTTTAAGAAATTTTGGACACCCTGGAATTTGATCATTAAGACATAAAGAGTAGAAGGTCATTAATAATCCTTGAGAAAGTGCTGAGGAGTACAGTAAGAGTGGATGTACATGACACAAGATGATTTGTCAAAAGATGTGTATTGTTATGTTTGAAAGATCTTAGTCTCTTTTTCCCATGTCTTATTGTATATATATATATATATATATATATATATATATATATATATATATATATATATATATATATATATATATATATATATATATCATTAAAATTAACCGCAGTCTCGGCATTCACGATCTTAAGACTGAGAGATTCGATCCTACGAACTAACCTCCTGCTAACAGGGTTCAACTGGAAAAGGAGTTGGCCAAGTGACATGTTAAATTAAAATCGATGACTCATGCTTAGTCATTGCTATAAATAGATTAAAAGGATAGTACAGGTTAATGTAAAGAGAAAGTTAAAGGTCAATAATGAACAAGAAACAAGCGGTTAGAATAAAAGAGTTGAAAGTCCAAGAAATTCAAGAAAGGCCAAGTGACATGTTAAGTTAAACTCGATGACTCATGCTTAGTCATTGCTATAAATAGATTAAAATCGATGACTCATGCTTAGTCATTGCTAAAAAATAGATTAAAAGGATAGTACAGGTTAATATAAAGAGAAGGTTAAAGGTCAACGGTATAACTGGACTAATAGAGAATAAATAGATTAAGAAAATTAATAATAATAATAATAATAATAATAATTAATAATAATAATAATTAAGATTAATAGTAAACTAGAAAAGATATATTAAATAACGAGTTGAAAGAGAGTAAGAATTAAAAGGGAAGGTATAGTTAGTTAGAAAAAGAAAGAAAAGTTTATAGTTAGTTAGTTATAACGAAAAGAATAATAATAATAAATATAAGAAAAGTAAACGTATTGAGTGCGCAAGCTTTCGACATCACAGATGTCATCGACGGGCGAAGTTGTTCCTAGGAGATCCAGGACGCAAAAGGCATAGGGAAGGGAAAGCAGGCAAGTAGTGGTGGTAAGGGGAGTGGGGGAGCCCAACTGGAGAACAGCTGCAGATCACCTGATGCCGGAGGCCGACTCGCGCCGAGCAGCCTCGGGAATACCGACCGCAGGCCGAGCGCCCGCCCTCACACCACTCTCCGGTCCACCAGTCCGAGTCACCAGATCAACCGAGCCACTATTATCAGCAGCACTATGTGGCGCTACACTCAGTCCGGTATCCCGCTGCACTTCACCGCTTACTACCATACTCCTCATGCTGGGAATGACGAACATGTCTACCATCTGGCAGTTAAGGGAAGGCTTCTTAGACCTAATGTAGAGCGCTTCCAGGATTTTCAGGCGGTTAGGGTCACTTTGCAGTTGAAGGACTTTGGTTCCTTCGACTAACTTCTCCCTAGTGAGACGAGTACCATGGACTTCTTGTTCATGCTGTTTTGGTCCACCAGCAGACAGATGTAGGGTAAGACGCCTCGAGAGCTTCGTGTTTGTCATGCCGATGTATGTAGAAGGCAGGGCTGCACAGTTCCCTGAATTACAAACATATTCATACACGAGATGACTTTTCTGGAGCTCTGGGGTGACACACTGTGGGCTGTTCTTAAGAACAACATTACTGGTCTTATTGTTCTTATAGAATATTGTTAATTTAAGCTTATCCTCCTCCGTCGTCGTTGAAACGTGCTTAGAGACGATATTTCGCAGCGCTTGTTCATCTTGCTTGTACTGGCTGCTCATGTATGCCCTGTAATACAAGCGTATTACTTGATGCCTCTCCTCTGAGGCATCTTTGTTCTCTGTAGTGCCATACCACTTCTCAAGGCATTGACTGATAGTTTTCAGTCGATAAGCTTAAATTAACAATATTCTATAAGAACAATAAGACCAGTAATGTTGTTCTTAAGAACAGCCCACAGTGTGTCACCCCAGAGCTCCAGAAAAGTCATCTCGTGTATGAATATGTTTGTAATTCAGGGAACTGTGCAGCCCTGCCTTCTACATACATCGGCATGACAAACACGAAGCTCTCGAGGCGTCTTACCCTACATCTGTCTGCTGGTGGACCAAAACAGCATGAACAAGAAGTCCATGGTACTCGTCTCACTAGGGAGAAGTTAGTCGAAGGAACCAAAGTCCTTCAACTGCAAAGTGACCCTAACCGCCTGAAAATCCTGGAAGCGCTCTACATTAGGTCTAAGAAGCCTTCCCTTAACTGCCAGATGGTAGACATGTTCGTCATTCCCAGCATGAGGAGTATGGTAGTAAGCGGTGAAGTGCAGCGGGATACCGGACTGAGTGTAGCGCCACATAGTGCTGCTGATAATAGTGGCTCGGTTGATCTGGTGACTCGGACTGGTGGACCGGAGAGTGGTGTGAGGGCGGGCGCTCGGCCTGCGGTCGGTATTCCCGAGGCTGCTCGGCGCGAGTCGGCCTCCGGCATCAGGTGATCTGCAGCTGTTCTCCAGTTGGGCTCCCCCACTCCCCTTACCACCACTACTTGCCTGCTTTCCCTTCCCTATGCCTTTTGCGTCCTGGATCTCCTAGGAACAACTTCGCCCGTCGATGACATCTGTGATGTCGAAAGCTTGCGCACTCAATACGTTTACTTTTCTTATATTTATTATTATTATTCTTTTCGTTATAACTAACTAACTATAAACTTTTCTTTCTTTTTCTAACTAACTATACCTTCCCTTTTAATTCTTACTCTCTTTCAACTCGTTATTTAATATATCTTTTCTAGTTTACTATTAATCTTAATTATTATTATTATTAATTATTATTATTATTATTATTATTATTAATTTTCTTAATCTATTTATTCTCTATTAGTCCAGTTATACCGTTGACCTTTAACCTTCTCTTTATATTAACCTGTACTATCCTTTTAATCTATTTTTTAGCAATGACTAAGCATGAGTCATCGATTTTAATCTATTTATAGCAATGACTAAGCATGAGTCATCGAGTTTAACTTAACATGTCACTTGGCCTTTCTTGAATTTCTTGGACTTTCAACTCTTTTATTCTAACCGCTTGTTTCTTGTTCATTATTGACCTTTAACTTTCTCTTTACATTAACCTGTACTATCCTTTTAATCTATTTATAGCAATGACTAAGCATGAGTCATCGATTTTAATTTAACATGTCACTTGGCCAACTCCTTTTCCAGTTGAACCCTGTTAGCAGGAGGTTAGTTCGTAGGATCGAATCTCTCAGTCTTAAGATCGTGAATGCCGAGACTGCGGTTAATTTTAATGATACTTGTTTAAAAGAAGATCTGCTGCCTATTTATACCAATATATATATATAACATATATATATATATATATAATAAATTCAAAACGAAGGAAACACACAGAATGACACAGACATAACTTACATCGATATTTCGACCATCGTCGTCATCAGGAGGTGTGAAAAGCGAAAAGTTCCGCAGGAAGACAGGGCGGTACTGTCTTCCTGCGGGACTCTTCGCTCTTCACACCTCCTGATGACGACGATGGTCGAAAAATCGATGTGAGTTATGTCTGTGTGTTTCGTTCGTTTTGAATTTATTTTATTTTAAAAAAGTCCGTTGGACCGTTTCTTTTAATTGTGGTATATATATATCCGTGTTCAGTCTCCTCATAAAGTTATATTTTATATAACAAAATTCCAAAATAAATACTTAAAATATCAACGTCTAAACAACGTTATGTATTCAGAAAAATTATTAAAATCTTTCAAATCAAGTGATCATGTCAGAGCTAAATGTTGGTATATTATTATTATTACTATATATATGTATATATAATGATATCACATAAACAGGTAAAATAAAAATCAATGATCAAACCACGATAAGAAATGGGAAAAAAACTAAGATATTTCAACCGTAACAAGCGGTCTACTTCAGAGTCGAAAATTCAACTGTTATGACTGTGTTCTGTTGGGTTTTTGACTCTAACAAAGACTGCTTGTTACCGTTGAAAGATTTTATTCTTTCTTTTCCATTTTATATTGTGTTTGAATATATATATATGATCAAACCACAATATGAATAAGGGAAAAAAAGCTATGATCTTTTTTTTTTTACTATGACAGTAACAAGCTGTTATTGTCAGTGTCATAAATTGAACTAGGTTTATTGTTATCGATTATGTATAACAACATTTACATCGAAAAAGTTAAATGAGTATTAGCCTTCAAAGCACAATAAGAAATCGTTACAAAATTTTAAACTCTTCCAACTGGACGAAGCTATCATTGTCATAACCAATCTGATACAAACTTAGTAATCAGTTTAATTCTGATGAACTCCACTTTGTTTCAATCAAAACATATTAGTATTTTGCCTGTTTGCTTAATGTGGATTAGACAATATATATATATATATATATATATATATATATATATTATGCAAATATTAGAAGCAGACTTTCATTATGCACATGTTTCATTATAAAATGCGCTTTTACCCTTTTAAAATACCACTCTTCCCTCCCACTCTTCTTAACTCCTCACCAGATGTTTTCTGCATCTAGTGTTCAGTTGGGTTTTTTGACTTTGACAAAGACCGCTTGTTACGGTTGAAAGATCTTAGTCTTGTTTTCCCATTTCTTATTGTGGTTTAATCATTTATGTTTCATTATATATCATCCTTATTTATATCTTTCTATGTTTCCTACATATTATTATTAATTGCGTATACAAATTTACTGTCTGGTAAATGTAAATTAATCCATCAAAAAAAAAATATATTTTGGAGATTTATTAAAGTCTTTATCAAAGTTTCCAACGCATCAGGACACAGAATTTTTCATTTTGAATTATATCAGAAAATGGATTACTTTTAGAACGAAATTGGAAAGAATATGAATGAAAGGTTACAGAATGAAATTGAGAAAGGCATTTTATGTAATAGATAAAATATATATAATATATATATAATTGGTATAATGTATAATATTGACGCGAAGTGACTATTGTGTGTTTTCGACCTGTTTTTTTCGCTCTGCACTTAAGCTCTTTTTGCGCTCTTAGTCTACTTTTTAGACTGTCACCAAATTAGACTGTCGAAAGTCCGATTTAAAAAAGTCACAACGAAGTCAATTTTTCTTCATTTGTTTTCGAACCACTGGCGAGCTGTAGCGTCGAGGAAAAAGGTGACATTGGCTAGACAAAAAAGTTTATCCCATGTATTGTGTTTCGACACTCTCTCATATTCCTGTAACCACTTGTTCGTATCTTGTCCGACTTCATCATGAAAAATCAACGGGTATTTATTGTTGGGAAAATATGGAATCTCATTTCTCATTCCGGCTTCTGGAGATTTTCTTTTTCTCGCTGGGATGGGATGTAGAATTTCAATTCGGGGTGGAAGTTGTTTCAGACGACGGCTTCTTCTTAAATCAATTCTAGCTTTGTTAAATTGACGATGTTTCTTAACACTGTGATTTTAGTGCCCGGGTGCCTCCACCAAAATGACACGTTAATGTATTTGTTATTTTGACAGAAACAACTTAAACCAATGAAACAAGTTTTATCAGTTCAATACATTAAAAATTAAAACAGAAACTGCAAACTAAACTAAGAAAAAACACTTGTTTGCTGTCACCACAAATCTACCTGTTATTTAAACATATGCCGTGATACAGTCTAGTATTCAAATTCACTAAATACACTGAAACACACAATAGTCAGTTCGCGTCAATATATAATATATAATATAAAAAGATTTCATATAAACACGTGAAATAACAATCAATGATCAAACCACAATAAGAAATGGGAAAACAAGACTAAGATCTTTCAACCGTAACAAGCAGTCTTCGTCAGAGTCAAAATCCCAACTGGGATTTTTGACTCAGTTCAGACCGCTGAACTTTAGACCTTTCTTGTTCTTTCAAGACCGCTTGTTACGGTTGAAAGATCTTAGTCTTGTTTTCCCATTTCTTATTGTGGTTTGATCAATAATATATAATATAGATAATATATAATTGGTTACTAGCCGTTGCTAGTAACCAAGTAACCAGTTCCTAGTAACCAGTGAGTCTACAACTCACTGGATCTCCCTTTCTCTTTTCTCCTGAAAACGGTTTGCCCGAAAATTTTAGTTTGTGAGTGTGTTTCTTTACTTTGTGTGCTACCTATCTTCAATTTTGAAGATATATATATATATATATATATATATAATATATATATATATAATCAAAATATTAAAACGGTCCAAACCGGACAGATATATAAATGAAAAAAAAGTCAACATATAGAAGAAGCGAGAAAACTTACTGGATCGATATTTCGACCTGAAGTTCGTCGTCAGGGAGAGTGTAGAAGGGAAGAAGAAGAGGTACGTGCGTTCACTTAGTACAAGTGAACGCACGTACCTCTTCTTCTTCTCTTCTACACTCTCCCTGACGACGAACTTCAGGTCGAAATATCGATCCAGTAAGTTTTCTCGCTTCTTCTATATGTTGTCTTTTTTCATTTCTATATATATATATATATATATATATTAGCAGCAGATCTTCTCTAAAGAATTTTTTTATTGAAAATGTCACAGTTCCTGCATTCCTAAATTGAGAAAAATTGTTTATGAAATATATAATATATATATATATATATATATTAAATTTAATAACATGGCTTAAATGTATATTCACCTTACACTAATAAACAAGCTTTCTAAAATCAAATGTCATCTTGTTTATTAGTGTAGGGTAAATATACACTTACACCATGTTATTAAATATCATTCGTTCATTTGACCTATTTACTTGGAAATGTCTTTGGCAAACCTGATTGTAGTTCACCTACTACAATAAGAAAAATAGCCAAGAGGCTAGATTCTATTACTAAAAAGGTCGCCAATGCAGAAACTGATAATTTTCAATAATATATAAGATAGGATTTCAAAATAAAGACGTGAAACAATAATGAACATTCAACAAACCACAATCAGTAATATTGAGTTTAGGATTTAACTCTGACGATGACCGTTTCGTCTGACTGTCTCTTAGACATTTTTCCCATTTCTTATTGTGGTTATAAATAAATATATACCATATATATATATATATGTATATATATATACATATATATATATATATATATATATATATATATATATATATATATATATATGGTATATATTTATTTATAACCACACTGAAACTACTGAGCTATTCTGACTTCTGTAAGTTCATAAAAATGTTTATTGCTTTTCTATTACTTCTACTTGTATATATATTTTTGATTTTTCACAACTGTAATATTCCATTTTTATGTTAGTTATATGTTGATGTTTATGTATGATTTCTTGTCATCCTTTGTTTGTAGGCCTATGAAAAAGGTTTTAAATAAAACCGAAACGTCGGCATTGAGAGTTTGATTTTGATCCTGGAAAATTGACCGAATCCCGATTACATTATACACCTAATATATATATATGTATATTTTGGTAGCAGTCCTTCAGATATGCATACTTTGCTGAACACGACAGAGTAATTCCTGTCTATAATCTTCTTCTAAAGAACTTTGATTTGTCTAAAAAATAGATTATATATATATAATAATATTTTACAATAAACACGTGAAATAAAAATAAGCGTGAAATGTCCAAACCACAAATGAAAATGGGGATAAAAAGACTATGATCTTTCAACCACAACAAGCGGTCTTCGTTAGTTGTGTTTTTGACTCTAATGTTCTTAAAGCCCATTTGTTGTAGTAGAAGGATCTTAGTATTTTTCCCCATTCCATATTGGGGTTTGATCATATATATATATATATATATATATATATATATATATATGAACCTCCAAGAGAGATTAAAAATTAGTATATATTATAGAGGTTTCAATACTACGAATTTAATCATAAGAAATAATTCCCAAACAAAACCATTAGTCCAGCGGGCCAATGTGGTATACCAGTATAACTGTATGATAGGGAACTGTGAATCACTCAAATCTCCCTACATTGGTTCGACGACTACAACTTTGTCCCGACGGCTTACCATGCACCTTGCAGCAGGTGGTCCTAAAGACCATACTCAGAATACCCATAATGTTACACTCACTCGAGAAATGTTTGTTAATAACACAGAGGTTTTGTACTACGAAGAAGGTAAAAACAGGCTAATGATATTAGAAGCCCTGAACATTTTGGAAGGATACCAAACATGAAATATATATATGTGTGTGTTCTCTAATCGGGGTTCGGTCAATTTTCCAGGATAAAAAATCAAACTCTCGTTGCCATTTTATAAACAATAAAAGGCAACGAGAGTTTAATTTTTTATCCTGGAAAATTGACTGAACCCCGATTAGAGAACACACCTATTCTATCAAACGGTCGATATATTATTGAATCTGTTATATATATATATATATATACATTTTCGTTGAATGGATACAAATCCTTAGTATTTTTCACATCCTACGACGAAAAAACAAATATATTAAATAATATAAATATAAATATTTAAATATATTAATTTAGTATAATAGAAATATATATCTTGAACAATACAATTACTAACTTTTATTAGCTTGATACTCTTACCTTAACTTGCACATTATTTGTTTCTAAATTGTTTTATAATCATATTTGTAATTTATAACATCTAGTAAAGTAATTTTTTGTTATTTTGAAGAAGAACCTTTCAACTTATAAACAATATTAATAGGTTTGTTAAAATTTCTTTATACTGGAATATAACTGTTTAATGAATAATTTTTTTTAATGTTTAAAGTGTTGAAAGTAGAATTAAATTGATTGTTTATATTTTGGATCATGTGTTTTTTTTATGTAATTATTATACTTGGAAAGTAATTAGTAGAGACTAGTAGTATAAAAAGATATAGTAACACAGTGGTTTGCTATTGTGGGGTGTCACAAGGGGCTAATGCTCGGTTTGGTAGTTCCTTGTGAAACTGCCACTGAAACCAAATAAAACCTACATCACAAAGATTCAATTATTGGACCAATCTAAAGAATTTTGTAATCAGGTACCTCTTGTGTGGAATCAAAAGGATCTAATGAACATTTTATGGGTTTTATATGGAACTACCACTGAAACCAAATAAAACCAACATCACAAAGAACCATTCATTGGACTAATACACAGAATTTCATAATCATGTACCTCTTGTGTAGAATCACAAGGAGCTAATGTTCATTTTATGGGTTTCATATGGAACTACCACTGAAACCAATAAAACCTACATCATAAAGAACCAATCATTAGACTAATCCAAAGAATTGCATAATCATGTACCTCTTATGTGGAATCAAAAGGAGCTAATGTTCATTTTATGGGTTTTATATGGAACTACTACTGAAAACAAATAAAACCTACATTACAAATAAGCAATCATTGGACCAATCCAAAGAATTTTGTAATCATGTACCTCTTGTGAGATATCACTAGGAGCTAATGTTCATTTTATGGGTTCCATATGGAACTGGCACTGAAAACAAATAAAATCTACATCACAAATAACCAATCATTGGACCAATCCAAAGAATTTTGTAATCAAGTACCTCTTGTGAGATATCACTAGGAGCTAATGTTCATTTTATGGGTTTCATATGGAACTACCACTGAAACCAAATAAAACCTACATCACAAAGATTCAATCATTGGACCAATCCAAAGAATTTTGTAATCAAGTACCTCTTGTGTGGAATCACAAGGAGCTAATGTTCATTTCATGGGTTTCATATGGAACTAGCGCTGAAACCAAATAAAACCAACATCACAAAGAACCAATCATTGGACTAATACACAGAATTACATAATCATGTACCTCTTGTGTGGAATCACAAGGAGCTAATGTTCATTTTATGGGTTTCATATGGAACTAGCGCTGAAACCAAATAAACCTACATCACAAAGAACCAATCATTGGACTAATCCAAAGAATTACATAATCATGTACCTCTTGTGTAGAATCAAAAGGAGCTAATGTTCATTTTATGGGTTCCATATGGAACTGGCACTGAAACCAAATAAAACCTACATCACAAAGAACCAATCATTGGACTAATCCAAAGAATTACATAATCATGTACCTCTTGTGTAGAATCAAAAGGAGCTAATGTTCATTTTATGGGTTCCATATGGAACTGGCACTGAAACCAAATAAAACCTACATCACAAAGAACCAATCATTGGACTAATCCAAAGAATTACATAATCATGTACCTCTTGTGTAGAATCAAAAGGAGCTAATGTTCATTTTATGGGTTCCATATGGAACTGGCACTGAAACCAAATAAAACCTACATCACAAAGATTCAATCATTGGACCAATCCAAAGAATTTCATAATGTACCTCTTGTGTTGAATTACAAGGAGCTAATGTTCGTTTTGTGTGTTCCTTGTAAAACTTTCACTGAAACCTAACATAACCTACATCACAAAGAGCCAATCTTTGGACAAATCCAAAGAATTTTGTATTCATTGTCCCCTTGGTTTTTTGCTTGAACAATACCTCAACAGTGATATTATTTACAACAAATATTATATTTATTTATATTTACAAATTTTAATTATTTTGTTTTTAATGAAATATGAGGCCTAAATACCACAGAAACATCCCACAAACAAGCAAAATAACAAAATCCAAATCCAAACCAAGAACCATAAAAACATGTAAATTCAACAAATTTGCTATACTTCTTTCATTATAACTATAATTTGCTTATAATTATTTGCCATAATTATTGTCACAAAATCATATTAATTTTACAAAACACCCACAAACATTGTTATTAAACAAATAACTAAACAAAATTGTAAAAAAGAACGAAATACGTTGCATCATTAACAAGATAATGTAAATTTTATATAGGCAATTGTACTTTCAATTTGATTAGGTTTCAGTTTTAAAGAACAGTGGAGATAAAATAACAAAATAATAAAAAAAAATACAAGGAAGATAAAATAAACCTAAATATTGGCATTACTTTAATGTTTATATCTAATTAAATAATAGAAAGAATTGTTTAGGATTAAAAAAAAAATTGCATACATTTTCTATGATTTTTCAACTGATATAGAAAATTTTTGCATTTTTCCAAAAATGGCTTCCATTTTCTATTACTATTAATTTCTTTTTTAATAAAATTATTAATTGTTTATTTTAAATTATAGCATATATTATACATAGTTAACCACTAAGCCAATCTTAACCCCACTCATTGAAATCTGAAGTTGAGGATCTATATTAGGTTAGGTTGAAGTGGCAGTCCCACAAGGGAACACACGTAGGCCGATCATTAGCCCTTTGTGATACCACACAATGAAGATTGATACTACAGTGGGAGTACCTAAATTTTGCCTAACTCAAATGTATTTAGAGTATAGGGATCTTTAACGAGTACCTGATATCGTACAGGCTCGGGACCGACGGTCTAACGTCCTTCTCCGAGGGACGACGCGCTCAGATTTATTCACCTTCTGCGTGAATAAATCGAGGGCCAGGTGAGGATTGAACCCCGGTCCTATCAGTTCAAAAGGCGAGCACGTAACCACTGAGCTAGCCTGGCCCTCGAGGATCTATATTAAAGAACAGATGTAGTTTTGAAATGAATTCATAATTCAATTGATTTCCACATAACAAATAAGCCACATTTTTAAATCTTAACTTTAAAAATGTAAAGAAGATACATATTAGGTGTTGGATGCCAGAAATTAAAGCTATAATACCAGGGATTTGAAAAATATTTTTTTTGTTTGTATATTATTAAAAACGGAATATAATAAACAATGTAAAAGACAATTTTCCGGTAATATTGTATTCTGGAAAAAACTATGAAAATATATTTAATACCTCGATAAATAATTATGTAAATTGTTTGAATAAAAAAAGAAATTAAACAGAATGACATAATAGGTGAAAATGAAAGGATATATAACTTTATTTAAACAGTCTTTGATTTTTTTTATAACTTGATTATTATAAGTAATTGGTAGATATCAGTTGGTTAAATTCATACAAATGATCTGAAGAATATTTCACATGAGTTGAAATTATCCTTCACCACACGTAACTAACTACTTTTGATAAATTGTTCATACTGTTGTTTTATCAGTATGTTCAATTCATACAAATGATCTGAAGAATATTTCACATGAGTTGAAATTATCCTTCACCACACGTAACTAACTACTTTTGATAAATTGTTCATACTGTTGTTTTATCAGTATGTTCAATTCATATTAGTAATGATAATACTTCCTATGAGTTGAAATTTTCATTGACCACACATAACTACTGCTGACTACCTTTCATACTGTCATTTTATCAGTATGTTCAATTCATACTAATGATGATAATACTTCCTATTAGTTGAAATTGTCATTGACCACACATAACTACTGTTGACTACCTTTCATACTGTCATTTTATCAGTATGTTCAATTCATACTAATGATGATAATACTTCCTATGAGTTGAAATTGTCATTGACCACACATAACTACTGTTAACTACCTTTCATACTGTCATTTTATCAGTATGTTCAATTCATACTAATGATGATAATACTTCCTATTAGTTGTAATTGTCATTGACCACACATAACTACTGTTGATTACCTTTCATACCGTGATGTTATCAGTATATTAAATTCATACTAATGATGATAATAATAATTGCTATGATTAAAATTGTCATTGACTACACTTTACTACTCTTTGTCACTTGTTCATTTTTGCCCATACTGTAAGTTTATCAGTATATTCAATTTATACTAATGATGATAATACTTTCTATGGTTGAAATTGACACTTTATTCACTTAACTACCCCTTCACCGTTTTTTCATTCTTGTTTATACTGTTATTTTATCAGTATGTTCAATTCATAGTAATGATGATAATACTTCCTATTAGTTGAAATTGTCATTGACCACATATAACTACTGTTGACTACCTTTCATACTGTCATTTTATCAGTATATTAAATTCATACTAATGATGATAATAATAATTTCTATGGTTGAAATTGTCATTGACCACACTTCACTACTCTTTGTCACTTGTTCATTTTTGTCCATACTGTAACTTTATCAGTATATTCAATTCATACTAATGTTCAGAATACTCCTATAAGTTGAAACTGTCATTGACCACACTTAACAATTTCTGACCACTTGTTCATATTGTCTTTTTATCAATATACTAAATTCATATGAATGATTATACAAATTGCTCTTGACCAAAAATAACTATTCATGATCATTTGTTCATATTGCCATTTTATCACCATGCTCAATTTATACCACTGACCAGAAAATTGTCCTTGACCACATTATCACACTTGTCCAAACGTTAATTTTATCAATATGTTCAATGCATACTAATGATCAGAAAATGACCTTTGACCACACTTAACTACTTGATCAATTATTATTCCATTATTTAATCACTATGTTGTTCAATTTATACAAATGAACAGAAAATGACCATTGACCACAGTTAACTACTTGACCAATTATTATTGAATTATTTAATCAATATGTTGTTCGATTCATACAAATGATCAGAAAATGACCCTTAACGACACTTAACTACTTGATTATTATTCCATAATTTAATCAGTATGTTATTCAATTCATACAAATGATCAGAAAATGACCCTTGACCACACTTAACTACTTGACCAATAATTATTGAATTATTTAATCAATATATTGTTCAATACATAAAAATTATCAGAATTCTTCGCATGAATTCAAGTTACTGTTGACCACACACAGCTAACACCCATGACCACTCTTACTGATCATGACATTATGATACTTCTAGATAAGTTTACTGAAAATTTGACCATGATAAGAAAAACTGGGTACTGACAAAAAAATAATAAAAAATGCTCAATTTTCAATGTGAATTTCTGATTGAATATTTGTTTGGAAAATCGTTTGATGTTACTTAGAAAAAATTGATAAACATATTAATTATTTTTGTAATACTAATAGTAATACATTTTTTTATATTAAATAATAATACATAATTCTTAATAATTAAATAAAAACAATTTTAATTAAGAAAAGGATAATTAAAAATAAACTAAATATGTAAACAAGGGGCCAGGTTAGCTTAGTGGTGAATATACTTGCCTCTGGGATGGTAGTCCGAAGTTCGATCCCCACCTGGCCCTCGATTTATTCATACATGAGGTGAATAAATCTCAGTATGTCGTCCCTTGGAGAAGGACGTTAAGCTGTCTGCCCCAAGCTTGTACAACAACAGATACTTGTTGAGTTAGGCAAAATTTATGATTCCCAATGTAGAATCTGTAGAATCACCGATGAAACACAAAGCGAGCTAAACAACTGATGTTCTCAAAATTATGGAATCAGTTAAAACAGTAACAAAAATATGCACACAGAATAGGTTGGACAGTTATACTATTAAATATTCCATAAATATTTCTCCATATGGAAAAGATTTCGATTGAGAAGAAAAACTGGAATAGATGTGGTCAGATAGTTTAATTGAAATATCAGTCCTACTGATATTTACGTGATGATGACATTTTTATGATGTTTCAATCGTATTTTATAAAAATGTTAACGTTGTGGTCAATGTATTTTATTATTTTGATATGAAATCTAAATTTCTATTATATCAGTTGTTATTTCAATTTTATCCAGAAAAATGTAAAATAAACTGAATTGTCGAAGGTTGGCAATACTAAAATCGAGAGTAAATCCCTGAAGAAGATCACTATGCGTTCGAAATGCGTTGTATATACTATTAAATTTGCATAGGTAGGAAGCAAATCTTCTTTTAAACATGTTGAATTGAAACATGCAACAGCCTCTGCATTGACTGATTTTTTACTGACTGTCTCTAATTTTCTGATTATTCTTCATTCATTTTTGGGGTAATTTGCAAAATTAACTTTACCTGAGACATTTGAACTTTACTAGTTGGATTAACATACCATGACAAGTTAAACGAATAAGTAACTAATTTATTTGCTTACAAGATTTCGACTGTACAGTAGCCATCATCAGGTATAATTCTGGTCTTACATTTAAAGAAACAAATTTGAAATTTTATAAAGAAATGTTGATACAATTTTAAAACAAATTATTTTGACATTAATTTGAAACTATTAAATTTCTATATCTGGCGACTATTCCTTTAGCTTTTTACCCTACAACTTCAATATAATAGTAAATATTTAAAAAGTTTTTGATGAAAACTATAGATAAATTATAGTGAATTTCAGGTTCCATGTATCATTTCACAGCTGTAACTTATATTAGAAGAAGATCAGAAATTTTGAATGAATCAAAGCATAGTAGTTATGAAAAAATAACAAAATCCTACTTTAAAAAGGTAGTTATTAATATTTAATCAGAAATATAAATAAATAACATGATTTAATGTTTTTTTTCTGAAGTTTTTTCTAAAAACTATACATTTTCTTAATTGATATATTTTCATGTAATAAATCGAATAACCTGTAACCTTCTCACAATCTTTCAGATTAATAAGCCATTGTTTTTACGTTTAATTACAAAAAATTAAAATTCAATAGTTTTCAATATTTCAATAGTTTTAAGAAACCGGTGAATTGATGTTATTTAATTTTATATATAAATATATATATATATATATATAAGAACCAATTAAAAAGAACATACCACACAGATAGATACAGGAATAACTCACTATTATATTTCGACCATCGTCGTCATCAGGAGGCGAAGAAGGCCGAAGGAAGGCAGAGTGGTGTGGCCGCTCTGCCTTCCTGCGGGAGTCTTTGCCTCCTGATGACGACGATGGTCGAAATATAATAGTGAGTTATTCCTGTGTCTATATGTGTGCTCTCTTTTTTTAATTGGTATATAATCATTAAAACGTACCGCAGCTTCGGCATTCACAACCGTCAAACTCAGCTGTTTTAGTCTCATGACAATCCTACGGTTAGGGGTAGGTAACTCCAAAATGAGTTGTACAAAGGACATTAGGAAACTTTTTAAAAACACTTTACTAACATATTTAAAATGTTTCTTAATGTCCTTTGGACAAATCATTTGGGAGTTACCTACCCCAAGCCGTAGGATTGTCAGGAGACTATAACAGCTGAGTTTGAAGGTTGTGAATGCCGAAGCTGCGGTACGTTTTAATGAAATATGCCTACATGAAGATTTGCTGCCCTCATACATGAAAATATATATACGTATATATATATATACCAATTAAATGAAACAATTCCACGAAGTAAATAAACTATATTGACACAAAGAACACTTAGAAATGAAACAAAAACCCACTACTGTTTCGATATCCTCGTCATCAGGAAGACAGTAGTGAGTTTCTAGTTCATTTCTGAGTGTTCTTTATGTCAATATAGTTTATATATATAAATTTATATATATATATACCCTGTAGATGGTCAAGGAAGACCAAAACGTAGGAAAGTATAAATATATGGAAAATAAATCATATGGTGAGCTAATCTACATAGTTGCTAGTGAATTTAAAGGATTAATAAGAAATTTGGAAAAGGTTTCCATGAAAGTGATTATGAAAAATTTTGCAAAATAAATAAATGCAAAAAATATAATCACATATGTATTAATGAAGGACTGTTCCACAAAATACGAGTACGAATTTCAATATATATATATATATATATATATATAGCAGTTTACTTCTCAAATCGAGTACTTCGCACTTCTTGCCGATGACGAAGGATGTCGAAATATCGAAGTGAGTTCTGTAGTGACTTTCTGTGTTTTTTCCTATGTGTTAAAGTTTATATATATATAGTAGCAGTTTGCTTCACAACGCGAGTACTTCGCACTTCTTCCCGATGACGAAGGATGTCGAAATATCGAAGTGAGTTCTGTAGTGACTTTCTGTGCTTTTTCCTATGTGTTAAAGTTTATATATATATAAATATATAATCATAAAAAAATGATCCACAAAATAGAAAAAAACGATTCAAAATAAACTATATGTACAGAGTAAATTGAAAAACAGACATACAGTCTGTATTATACGTTTCAACTGTCATCATGGGAGAAGAGGTAGGGACACTAAGAGCACTTGAGAAGCCATGGTTGGAGATCACCAGTCTCCAGTATGAGACTGTATGTCTGTTTTTCTGTTTACTCTGTACATATAGTATACTTTATATATTTTATATATATATATATATATATATAAACTAAAATTTAAAAAGAACACATAGAAAGGAAATCACTGAACTCACTACTGTATTTCGATGTCCTCGTCTTCAGGAAAAGAAGTGAATCGCTCCAAAGGCTGATAAAGACTGTCACAGTCGTAACAGTATATATATATATATATATATATATTTGAATCTTTGCTCTAAGAACTGCCTGGTTGGTTGACCTGTGATTGCACTGTTCGTTGTCTTGACATCACTTGTAAATGGACAGTGTATCCCAGTTAGTGTTTTTATTGTAAATCAATGTAAGGACAATTAATCAATTGTATAGTTTAATAAAAGCTAACAATTGTTTATTTGTCCGACTTTCTCTAAAAACTTCCACATCATATATATATATATATATATAAAATAAATTTGCTGGATCGTTTCTTTTAATTATATATATATATATATCCACTTAAAATTCGAAAAAACGATCCAAAGTGGACGCAAATCAGTTCACAAACGAAGAAAAGCAACACACAGAGAAAGAGACACACTTACAAACTCAAATTTTTGGATGATCCGTCTTCAGGAGAAAAGAGAGAATGGGCGACCAAGCACGCCGGGAACACGACGGCAGGAAAACCTGCCGTTTTGTCGGCAGGAAACACACGGTTTCCTGCCGTTGTGTTTCTGGCGTGCTTGGTCGCCCATTCTCTCTTTTCTCCTGAAGACGGATCATCCGAAAATTTGAGTTTGTAAGTGTGTCTCTTTCTCTGTGTGTTGCTTTTCTTCGTTTGTGAACTGATATATATATATATGATCAAACCACAATAAGAAATGGGAAAACAAGACTAAGATCTTTCAACCGTAACAAGCGGTCTTCGTCAGAGTCAAAAACCCAACTGGTTGGTTTTGACCGCTTGGTAACAAGACCGCTTGTTACGGTTGAAAGATCTTAGTCTTGTTTTCCCATTTCTTATTGTGGTTTGATCATTGATTGTTGTTTCACGTGTTTATGTGAAATCTTTATGTATATATATATATAGGTATACTTTGTCGACACAAATGCAATTCAAAATGGACAAATACAGTTCAATGTACATAAAGAAACATAGAGAATTAAAAACACACACTTAAGAGTCTCTAATTTTTGGTTGAATCGTCTTCAGGAGAGATGAGAGAGGGAAACCAAGCTTTGGGACTGCAGTGGAGTTGCATTCTACTGGAACACGTCAAAGACGTCCCTCTTCTTCCTCCTTTCTACTCTCTTCCTGACGACGAACTTCTGTTCAAAATATCGATCCAGTAAGTTTTCTCGTTTCTTTTATGTGCTGTCTTTATCATTTATATATATATATATATATATGTATAATATATGTATATATCGGCCAGTGGACGCCTTTACGTCTCCGTTCCTTCATTGCTTCTCCTTTTGATTTTCTTTTTTTTTCTTCTCTCCTGAAGACGGCAAGACGCCGAAATTATCGAGATTCGTGAGTGTTAGTCCTTTTTCTTGTGTTATCTGCTGTAATTATTATATTAATTATATATATTATTATATATATATATATTATATATATATATATATATAGGTGTATAATGTAATCGGGATTTGGTCAATTTTCCAGGATCAAAATCAAACTCTCAATCCCGATTGTATTATACACCTATTCTATCCAACGGTTGATATATTATTGAATTTATATATATATATACAGATTCTAGTTATAATTTTAACCGTTAATGGTTATTGATTTACTATTTTTAATAAAACATTTAGTTCCTTTCTCATTTTTTTTAAAGATATTATATCTTAGACGTCCCTAATATGTGAAACAGAGATTATTATATTCTGAAAAAAAAAAACTATACGGAAGAATGCCAGAATACACAAATAAATCTCTTAATTGATGTTACAAAAACAGTACTCTGCAGAAGATAGAACAGATAAAAGATTATTAGATTAAATATCAATCATAGTGTTATATACAGGGAATAACTATTTATTATGAGAACAGTACCTACCAGAAAATTAATAAACAAAATGTTTAGTTGTTTTGAATTAAAAAAGAACAACCAACCTCCTAACAAATGTGAATGCTACATTGGAAACTGCGCCGTAAAAAATAATTATTATATAATATCAATCATGAAAAAACAATCCAAAATAGAAGAAATAATATACCAATCAGAGTAGATAATACAATTATTATATAGCAAATGAGAATAATTAAAAAGGTCTAGGAAATACTATTCATTAAAATGAAACAGACATAATTAAGCGAATAATCATTAGTATTTGGAAATAATTTAAAATTGTACTAAATTAATTCTTATCCAAGAAATATTAATTCGATAAATAGAAATAATATTCATGTATTTAAATTCTTTCATTTCGCCATTACCATAGAGGTTATTATTATTATTATTATTATTATTAAACATATAATATACCGTCTTACCAGTATTATAAGTAGAATTTTTTGTGTTGAGTTCAGTTTTTGTTGAAGATGGGTGACACCAACGACCAACGACCAACGAATATAACCGCGCACTATAGTGCACGTCGTAACTAGCAGTTCTAGACCAGAGGCCTTCTACTGCTTGCTTACTGTGCTACTATAACATGGAGTGTCAGTAATTCATGTCAGATATAAGTTCGTCTGTACAGTAAAGATGTCGTATTCGCGGTCATGTGGTCTTGTTGAGGTCATGGTTTTCAAAGTTTTTAGTCATCAGTTGGTAAAGTAGTCAGTTAGTCAGTGGATGAAGTAATTGTTCAGTGAGGTTGAGGAAGGTTGGTGGCAGGATTTAGAGTTTGTACAAGGAGGTTTGGATGAGTAGATAGCTTGTTGTCTTCATTGGTAGTAAGTAGAGTGATGTAACTATCTATGGATTCCATTTTCAAGTCATGGTGAATATCAACATTACGGGCGTACCAAGTATCCTTGGCTATAAGGCGGGCACATTTATTTTGAACAATCTGGATACACGCCTTGTTCGTTGGTGCAGCTCTAAACCAGACGGAGCATCCATAAGTCATCGCTGAACGAAGAACCTCCTTATAGACAAGGTCCTTGACCGAATCGGGAGAATTCCTTGACTTGAAAAGAGAATACAGATTGCACATCAAGTAAATTCCAAGCTTGGATTTATTATGAAGGTGTTGTTTGAATCTTAATCTGGAGTCTAAAATAAGACCCAGATATTTTACATGGGTTTGGTAGGGAATAATCTGGTTACCAATAAAGACAGGAGGAGGACGGGGAGAGACACCCTTGCAGAATCGAACATGGGAACTCTTTGTTGGGTTCAGCGCTAGTTTCCACTTTGTGAACCAATGCAAAGCCCCATCGAGGAAACATAGGTGACACCTGAAACCGGTCTGAGAGCTACAGCAGCAGTGTACGAGGTAAGACGGTATATTATATGTTTAATATTAATAATTCATGTATTTGTTTTACATAAATAATTAGTGAGCGTGATCCCTTATCTCTACAGTTTAAGGACTACTACTACTACTGTATTCTTTCGAATTCGGCCGTCCTCCCCAAAGAGGAAAGTATCCTTTTCCCTGGTATTAGGGCTCACCACTAGAGTGATTACCAGTTTTGAAGCAACGTTGATACTGCTTCCACCCAACGGTAAAGGTCAGAGGTCTAGCACCTCCTAGGTGTTGTGCAGACACCCACCCAAGAAGAGACTGCTTCTCACACAGCGACACATCACAAAAAACCATATTTACACAAATAATTCAAGAATAGTGAAATAGATATTTATGAAACTGGGGATTAATGAAGTCTATATTTCCCAAGTGTTTTAGTTGATTACTGAGGAACAACCGAAGGAATTAAGGCTAACAAATCCCTAGGCGTAGCCGAGAGAGATAACTACTCAAGAAAAAAAAAACAGCTCGTTAGTCTCGAGTTTTAATCAATATATTATCTCCAGAAATATCCTATAATAATGTATTAAACCTTAGCCAATATAAAAACAGTTAATAATAACACTTAATAACCTAAAATAAAGATTTTCTAAAGCTAAATAAAAGTATATAAACAAAACAGAGTAGAATAACTTGCTAATACAGCTGAGGTTTAAAAATCAGGCTTGCCATCTTAACTACTTTCGACTTCATATCACTTCATATCTAAAAATTGATATAAAAAAAATAATTAAGTTGGACAACCTGGATTATATTCCTGTTTTTTTCATTATTCCCTCACCTGTTTTCATTATTGCCCCGTTTCCAACTATATAGTTATTTCACATACATTATTTCCTAAAAACTAGATGAAAAAAGTTACCTTTTATTCCTTCTTTATATAAAAATATTGAATAAATAAATAATTATTCTACCTTTATGTATTTTTTATTTTTTTTATATTTAATTTAAGGCCTGGTATTCATTTTGATCCCGAAATCAATATGTGAATAAATCTATATATAAATACAAAAATTTTTTAATAAAAAAAAGATCCTTCGTAAAAATATACCTTCAGAAATTTAAAAATATATACAAGAAACCTAAAAAAGCTGAAATTGGCAATTTCTAACAATACTTGGAAAAAATTGAAATTTTAAATATATAATAAAATATAGTTTAAAATAAAAAAAGAGTTTATCTAACTAGATCGTACAAACCAAGAATAGAAGAAAATATACAGAGATAAGCATGCTAATATACAATTTTGAATAATTGATGGGTTTTAAAATAGAAAATCAGAGTTAAACACCTGATAGAGGCGTTTAACATGTAACTTGAGACATGTGATTATACCGTATATGTTGTTAGAGAACAAGAAATAAAATATATACATTAAACTAAAATAAAAAATTGAACAGCCAGTTCATAAGTAAAACAAAGTAGAAGTGAAAAATAATAGCTTAAGAACGAATCACTATAAATACACTAAAATTAATATCTCCATTATATATATATATATATATATATATATATATATTATATATATATATATATAATATATATATATTCACTGATAAAACGAAATACGATCCAAACTGGACACAATACGAGTTCGAGATTAACAAAGAGCAACACACAAAGTAGGGAAACACACTTACAGACTCAAATTTTCGGGTAATCCGTCTTCAGGAGAAAAGAGAATGGGAGACCAAGCACGTTGTAGGCGCAACGGCAAGTAACCCGTTTTGTTACTTGCCGTTGCGCCTACAACGTGCTTGGTCTCCCATTCTCTTTTCTCCTGAAGACGGATTACCCGAAAGTTTGAGTCTGTAAGTGTGTTTCCCTACTTTGTGTGTTGCTCTTTGTTAATCTCGAACTCGTATATATATATATATATATATATATATATAATATAATATATATATATATATATCTTCACTTAATTAAACGACACACGATCAGAACTGGACACAATGCGAGTTCAAAATTCAAGAAGAGTAACACACAGAGTAAGGAAACACACTTACAGATTCAAATTTTCGGATAATCCGTCTTCAGAAGAAAAGAGAGTCTTGGAAGACCAACGACGTTGTAGACGCAACGGTAAGTAACGGGGTTACTTGCCGCTGCGCCTACAACGTGCTTGGTCTCCCTTTCTTTTTTCTCTTGAAGACGGATTACCCCAAAAATTTGAGTCTGTATGTGTGTTTCCTTACTCTCTGTGTTACTCTTCTTGAATTTTGAACTCGTGTATATATATTGAAAAAGACGAGCCAATCCCTGTTACGTATTACTTTGGGCACTTCTTATTGGTTGTGGGTGTTTAACGAAAAAACACCCACAACCAATAAGAAGTGCCCAAAGTAATACGTAATAGGGATTGGCTCGTCTTTTTCAATATCTAATCTGGCATTCACATACATACATATATATATATATATATATATATATATATATATATATATATATAGTGTGTGTGTGTGTATGTGTGTAATTAGGGAGCAGATTTTCGTTAATACAAATTGTATTAAACATTTTTTGAATCCTTGTTCTAGTCTCTTTTCTCTTTTCTCATTTCCTAATCAGTGTTTTGAAGTTTTCAGGGATATGAAATAACAATTCTCTAAATGTTTTATCTTGAAAACTCATTGTTAGCAATATTCACGTTTACACAATTCACCAACGTTTCAGTCACCCTGAAAAACACCCTGAAGATGGTCAACGGTGACTTAAACGTTGGTGGATTCTGTAAAATTGAATATTGCTAACAATGAGTTTTCAAGATAATAAATTTGGAGAATTGTTATTTTATATTTCGGAAAACTTCAAAACGCTGATTAGGAAATTAGAAAACATATATATATATATATTCGAACAACAATATAAAGAAAGAGAAGAAGACTAATATCATTCAACCACAAGAACGGTCTTCGTCAGTCAAAAACCTGATAGTAGTGGTTGAATGATCTTAGTATTTTTTTTCCATTCTATATTGTGAATTGATCATTGACTGTTATTATACGTGTTTATGTGAAATCCTAATTTCACAGCATGACGTCTGCACATGCTTGGTCGCCCTCTCTTTTTTCTCCTGATGGTCATAATCCACCATAAGGAGAAATGAGAGAGGGTGACCTCTCTAAATAAAGAGAAAAGGTACAGGAGACGGTTATCTTTGGTTTGAGTATGAAGGGGAATGCTCCAGAGGGCAGAAAATTGGTCAAAACCTGCAAACTTTGTAGAGACGGTTCTCCGTCATAAGAAAAATGAAAGCACAAGGCAAGGGCTCACGATAATTGATAGATGAACGAATGGGGACAAGAAGGTGAATCCTATTCAGGAGGACTGAGGCACCGGCACGAAGTAATGTGCAAACGGTTTCCGTGTCGGGTATTGCCAGGAAATAGGATGTGGTTTTTTAGTGGGTCGGGACCCCCAACCCCACATACCCTGAGCAAGACGTCTTGCTAAGGGATCTGATGAACAGATTTTTCCACATCTTACGACGAAAAAAATGTTATATATTATTATTATTAATAATATATTTTTTTTAATAGTAAATCATTTGAATGTTCATTATAACTTTGGGTTATATTTTAACAGGGAAGTATCCTATTTTAAAAAAAAATGTATGTTTAATAGAATATACATATGGTTTTATCTTTGTAGTATTTTTTTGGTATTTTTGTATCCGTAAGTTATTATTGAAATAAACACTTATTAATTACTATCAACAATATGTGTTTTGTATAAATGAATGATGAGTGAAAAAAATATTTTATAAAAAAAAAGTATTAAATTATTCTAGGGATTATACATTAAAAATGTTAAAATTAATAACTTAGCCGCCATATAAAAAAGTTTGGTATGAAATTTACAAACAAGGTTGTCGTAAACATAACGGTTTTGTTTCTTGCACCTAATCTGAAAGAACAACAATAAATCTTATAATCTTATTTATTAGTTCACAAAAGGAGTCCTCGAGGATTTTGGCTATAAAAATTCCATTCTTGATTATATGCCGACGTTTCGCCAAACGTTGTTTAGTGAAAGGTCACTATATAATCAGAAGTTGAATTTTTATGACCAAAATCCTTAGAATCCCTTCTGTGAACTTAAATCAGAGGATCTATATCAATATCATATGTATTAGTACATATATATGTATATCAATGATCAAACCACAATAAGAAATGGGAAAACAAGACTAAGATCTTTCAACCGTAACAAGATCTTAGTCTTGTTTTCCCATTTCTTATTGTGGTTTGATCATTGATTGTTGTTTCACGTGTTTATGTGAAATCTTTTTATATATGTATATATAAAAAGAATTCACATAAACATCTGAAATAACAATTAATTATCAAACCACAATAAGAAATGGGAAAAGAAGACCAAGATCATTCAACGGTAACAAGCGGTTTTCGTTAGAGAAAAAAAAACGAACTGTTAGTTAGATCTTAGTCTTGTTTTCCCATTTCTTATTGTGGTTTGATCATTGATATATATATATATATATTATATATATATATACGTGTTAATGGAAAACGTGAGTAAAATTGGAGATATCGTAAAGATCCTCATTCGATATCAGATAAAGTGGTAATGTTATAAAAATCCTTACTCTCTACGAGTAAGAGGTTAGATGATCTTGTAATGATCTTCACTCTATACGACTTAGAGTGGGGATATCATAAATATCCTCACTCTTTACTAGTTAAAGTGGAGAACTAGTAAAAATCCCCATTCTATACTAGTTTGAGTGGGGATATCGTAAAGATTCTCTCTCTATAGCAGTAAAGTGGAGAAGTCGTGAAGATCCTCATTCTATACTAGTTTGACTGAGAATATCGTAAAGATCCTCACTCTATACTAGTTAGACTGAAGATATCGTAAATATCCTCACTCTATATTAGTTAGACTGAGGATATCGGAAAGATCCTCACTCTATACTAGTTAAGTAGAGAACTCGTAATGATCCTCACTCTATACTAGTTAGACTGAAGATATCGTAAATATCCTCACTCTAGACTAGTTAGACTGAGGATATCGTAAAGATCCTCACTCTAGACTAGTTAGACTGAGGATATCGGAAAGATCCTCACTCTATACTAGTTAGACTGAGGATATCGTAAATATCCTTCTCTAGACTAGTTAGACTGAGGATATTGGAAAGATCCTCACTCTATACTAGTTAGACTGAAGATATCGTAAATATCCTCACTCTAGACTAGTTAGACTGAGGATATCGGAAAAATCTTCACTCTATACTAGTTAGACTGAGGATATTGGAAAGATCCTCACTCTATACTAGTTAGACTGAAGATATCGTAAATATCCTCACTCTAGACTAGTTAGACTGAAGATATCTAAATATCCTTCTCTAGACTAGTTAGACTGAGGATATTGGAAAGATCCTCACTCTATACTAGTTAGACTGAAGATATCGTAAATATCCTCACTCTAGACTAGTTAGACTGAGGATATCGGAAAAATCTTCACTCTATACTAGTTAGACTGAGGATATTGGAAAGATCCTCACTCTATACTAGTTAGACTGAAGATATCGTAAATATCCTCACTCTAGACTAGTTAGACTGAAGATATCGGAAAAATCTTCACTCTATACTAGTTAAGTGGAGAACTCGTAATGATCCTCACTCTATACTAGTTAGACTGAAGATATCGTAAATATCCTCACTCTAGACTAGTTAGACTGAAGATATCGGAAAAATCTTCACTCTATACTAGTTAAGTGGAGAACTCGTAATGATCCTCACTCTATACTAGTTAGACTGAAGATATCGTAAATATCCTCACTCTATACTAGTTAGACTGAGGATATCGGAAAGATCCTCAATCTATACTAGTTAAGTGGAGAACTCGTAATGATCCTCACTCTATACTAGTTAGACTGAAGATATCGTAAATATCCTCACTCTAGACTAGTTAGACTGAGGATATCGTAAAGATCCTCACTCTAGACTAGTTAGACTGAGGATATCGGAAAGATCCTCACTCTATACTAGTTAGACTGAGGATATCGTAAATATCCTCACTCTAGACTACTTAGACTGAGATATCGAAATCTCACTCTATACTAGTTAATGGGACTCGAAGATCCTCACTCTATACTAGTTAGACTGAAGATATCGTAAATATCCTCACTCTATACTAGTTAGACTGAGGATATCGTAAATATCCTCACTCTATACTAGTTAGACTGAGGATATCGGAAAGATCCTCACTCTATACTAGTTAGACTGAAGATATCGTAAATATCCTCACTCTAGACTAGTTAGACTGAAGATATCGGAAAAATCTTCACTCTATACTAGTTAAGTGGAGAACTCGTAATGATCCTCACTCTATACTAGTTAGACTGAAGATATCGTAAATATCCTCACTCTAGACTAGTTAGACTGAAGATATCGGAAAAATCTTCACTCTATACTAGTTAAGTGGAGAACTCGTAATGATCCTCACTCTATACTAGTTAGACTGAAGATATCGTAAATATCCTCACTCTATACTAGTTAGACTGAGGATATCGGAAAGATCCTCAATCTATACTAGTTAAGTGGAGAACTCGTAATGATCCTCACTCTATACTAGTTAGACTGAAGATATCGTAAATATCCTCACTCTAGACTAGTTAGACTGAGGATATCGTAAAGATCCTCACTCTAGACTAGTTAGACTGAGGATATCGGAAAGATCCTCACTCTATACTAGTTAGACTGAGGATATCGTAAATATCCTCACTCTAGACTAGTTAGACTGAGGATATCGTAAAGATCCTCACTCTATACTAGTTAGACTGAGGACATCGGAAAGATCCTCACTCTATACTAGTTAAGTGGAGAACTCGTAATGATCCTCACTCTATACTAGTTAGACTGAAGATATCGTAAATATCCTCACTCTAGACCTATTAGACTGAGGATATCGGAAAGATCTTCACTCTGTACTAGTTAAGAGGAGAACTCGTGTCAATCCTCACTCTATACTAGTTAGACTGAGGATATCGTAAAGATCCTCAGTCTATACGAATTAAAGTGGATTTAATTAATTTAATTAATTTTAAAATTAATTTCATTTAATTTCGAAAGTGGATACGAATTCGTAAAGATTCTCACTCTGATCGAGTTATAGTGAGGATATAATAAAGATCCTCACTCTATTCGAATTAAAGTGGAGAACTCGTAATGATCCTCACTCACTCTATAATAGTTAGAGTGGGGATATTGTAAAGATCTCCACTCTATTGAATTAAAGTCTAGAACTCGTGAAGATCCTCACTCACTCCATAATAGTTAGAGTGGTGATATCGTAATGATCCTCACTCTACACAAATTAAAGTGGAGAACTCATAAAGATCCTCACTCACTCTATAATAGTTAGAGTGGGGATATTGTAAAGATCCCCACTCTATTGAATTAAAGTCTAGAACTCGTGAAGATCCTCACTGACTCCATAATAGTTATAGTGGTGATATCGTAATGATCCTCACTCTATAAAAATTAAAGTGGAGAACTCGTAAAGATCTTCACTCTATAATAGTTAGAGTGGGGATATCTTAATGATCCTCACTTTATACGAATTCTGTTCTAGAAGTCTCCAGCTAAACAATAAATTATCTCACTCGGCCAAGGTATACTGGGGCATTGGCAGCGACGCTCTACTTACAATATATAAAGGAGCTTTCGTACCGTTTTTAAGCTATGCAGTCTCAGCCTGGTATTCATGTGCCACAAAACAGAATATCATTTTAAAGCTCACAAGAGTACAACGGTTATTCCTCTTGGAAACCGTTGGAAAAACAGTTGGGTTTTTAACTCTGACGAAGACCGCTTGTTACGGTTGAAAGATCTTGGTCTTGTTTTCCCATTTCTTATTGTGGTTCGATCATTGATTGTTATTTCACATGTTTATGTGAAATCTTTTTATACAACTTTATGCTTAACTGAGCAAATCTTTCTCATGCCTGGGGTAAGCTAAATAAATTGCTTACTGTTATGTTTACATACTTGTTCGATGAAAATAGTTTTGTTTTGTGATGGTTTAAAATAGTTTCTGAAGATGGTTGGAGACAGCCGAAACATGTCAAATGTTAATCAATAAATATTGATGTCTGACCAGAGTTTTGCTCAAATAATTCACCAACAAAATCAAAATGATATGAAATTATCAAGAAAATATGAAAAACTGCTCAACAGAAAGGTATGTTTGATTAAGGCAATTCAGTTTAACACAATATATATATATATATATATATATATATATATAATATATCATATAATATGAGTCATTATCAGCCTTTGGAGCAATTCAATTCTATTTCTGACGACAAGGACATCGAAATATAGTAGTGAGTTCAGTGATTTCTTTTATGTGCGTTCTTTTGAAAATTTTATACAAAAATATAAATATACATATACAAAAAATATATATATACAAAAATTAATAATCAATTGATATAATCTATGAATCAACCACCACAATTAACAAATATAAATTAATTGCAATGTTCTAAGGCCTTTTGTTACATCATCAGAGAGCTAAAATTTAGCTTTGTAACAATTTAATTTAATTTTTTATGTTATAAAATTTAATTCATATTTGTTTATTGTGATGTTTAATTTATATATATATACCTATACTAATATATATATATATTATATATATATTATATTATATATATATATATATATATTAGTATAGGTTGGCAGCAAATCTTCTTGGAGGCATATTTTGTTGAAATGTTCCGCAGCTTCGGCATTAACGACTTTCAAACTAAGCTGCTGTTCCAGTCTCCTGACAGTCTTACGAATATAGAAGGTGGTAATTCCCAAATGAGTTGTCCAAAAGACATTAAGACACTTTTTTGAAACACTTTAATAGTTATCAACAATTGAAAATTAACATCACATGTAAAGAATATAGCATAACTTGCAAGATCATTATATACTAGCTTTCGACTATGCTATAGTCATCGTCAGGTTGAGTCTTTACATTCATTTGGAAATTACCACCTTATATTCAGGAGAATATAATCCCCACCTTATATTGGGAATTACTGTCAGGAGACTGGAACATCTTAGTTTGAAAGTCATTAATACCGAAGCTGCGGTACATTTCAACAGTATATATATACATATATATATTTACTATTTACTAAATATATGTATAAGATAATATATATAAATTATATAAATTATATATATAAATTATTTATATATATTTATAATTTACTATTCTTCTCCTTCTGTTATTTTTATTTGCTTTTATTTGTTCTTTTTAGTTATTTTTCTCTTTGTAGTTAGCAGCTTACCTAGGGCGGCCGGCAGAGTGCGCGCGTGTTCGTTTGCATTCGGCCTACCACTCAGTTAGCTTCAGCTACTCAAAGGGACTACTTCTACTCGATGACGACGACTGTCGAAATATCGTTGTGAGTCTTTTGTGTGTGTCTTTATTTGTTTTTTCTCTTTCATGGGTTAACTATATATATATATTGTTGAAATGTACCAACGTACCGTACGGTTGGTACATTTAATATAATATAATAATAATAATATATTATAACTGCTACCAACTAGTTTTAAACTTTTTAAAATCTAATTTAGTGTACTTTAAGAATTTGCTATTTATTTATTTATAACAGGATTGATTTTATAGAATAAGACAAAACAAAATTTAAATATAATTCACTATAATAAATAATCAAATTTAGTGCAATTGAAGAGACAGATATAACTTTACTTATAAATAGGATTATTTTGTAGAATAACACAAAAGCGTTTTTAAATATAACTTTTTTAAAATTAATTTAATTATTAATTAATCTAATTAGGTATTATAATTTATTGTGGTATAAGAGTTGGATATTAATTTACATATAATATAATTCATTTTGTAGAATAGCAAAAGAAAAGAAGTAGGAAACAATTTTATATATATTACATATTATTATATATATATTTTATATATATTTTATATATATTTTATATATAAAAACAATAAATATAAATTTTTATAATAAATAATCTAATTTTGTGTTACAATTAAGTGTAATTCAAGAGTTAGATATTTATTTACTTTTAACAGAATTCATTTCGTGGAATAAGACAGAACAGTTTTTTTAATATATTTTTTTTAAAAGAATAATACAATTTATTCATTTATAGTGTATTTATAAAATATATACATTTATAAATATAAATAAAATTTATAAATATAGTGTAGTTTAAGAGTTATCTATTTATTTATTCACATGCTCCTAAACGAAAATAACTGGTTAAAAGCTGCAAACTTTGTAGAGGCGGTTCTCCATCATAAGAAGAACGAAAGTAGTGTGATGCAAGGGCAATGATTGAACGAATGGGGACAAGAAAGTGAATCCTACTCAAAAGGACTGAGGCACCGGGACGAAGTAATGTGCAAACGGTTTCCGTGTCGGGTATTGCCAGGAAATAGGATGTGGTTTTTTAGTGGGTCGGGACCCCCAACCCCACATACCCTAAGCAAGACGTCTTGCTAAAGGGATCTGATGAACCGATTTTTCCACATCCTACGTCGAAAAAAAAAAAATTATTTATTCACAATAGAATTTATTTAGTGGAATAAGTCAAAACAGTTTTTAAATATATTTTTTTTCAAAAACCATTTAATTTAGTGTAATTTAAGAGTTAGATATCTATTTAATTCTAATAGGATACATCTCGTAGAATAAGATAAAATAGCTTTAAACTTTAATTCTGGATTAAACATCTAATTTAGTACACATTAACAGTTAGCTATTTATTTACTTCTAATTGGATTCATATCGTAGAATAAGAGAAAACATTTTTTTAAATATAATTTTGAAGTATTAAATAATCTAGGTTATTGTAAGTAAATAGTTAGGTATTTAATTATTTCCAATAGGATTTGTTTAGTGAAATAGGGAAAAATAGTTTTTAAATATTTTCCGTCTAAGCCGGAAAGAGGTTCGAAGCCTGGAGGCCATAGCAGCGATTTTTTCTGGTATACGGAGTTGGAAGCTTCGGAAGCTCAGGGACTGGACTCATGAAGAACAGTAAAAGAACTATGCTTTTTTTAAAAAAAAAGAATGCTAATTAACTAGAAAAAGAGTAAAAGATAAACAATTACCCAATTACCGGAAATACAATTACCCGGAAAGAAGTTCGAAGCCTGGAGGCCATAGCAGCGATTTTTTCTGGTATACGGAGTTGGAAGCTACGGAAGCTCAGGGACTGGACTCATGAAGAACAGTAAAAGAACTATGCTTTTTTAAAAAAAGAATGCTAATGAACTGGAAAAAGAGTACAAGATAAACAATTACCCAATTACCGGAATTACAATTAACCGGAAAGAGGTTCGAAGCCTGGAGGCCATAGCAGCGAATTTGTCTGGTATACGGAGTTGGAAGCTTCGGAAGCTCAGGGACTGGACTCATGAAGAACAGTAAAAGAACTATGCTTTTTTAAAAAAAGATTGCTAATGAACTGGAAAAAGAGTACAAGATAAACAATTACTCAACTACAGCAAGAAAGAAATTGCATCTTCATTTAGAATTGGAACTAACTCAAGTAAAAAACTGGTTTCAGAATAGGCGAGTGAAGGAAAAAAAGTTAATGAAAGAATGATTGTCACCAGTTGAAACATTAGAGCCAGCGGGACACAGCGATGGCAGTAGAGAGGGGCACCTCGTGGCGTGAATGCCCCAACTTTCAGAGCTCCAAATCGTCCCACACTATATCATATATCTCACAATTCTGAGGTAAAATAGATTAACCAACAAAAGTCTCTACACAAATGAAGTTTTATTCAACGCGTTTCGAACACTTTGTTTTCATCATCAGGAAGACACTATAATATAAATTATATCTAATTAGTTACAAAAATTAGAGTGAAATAATAACATTCAATTAAGAGAATTCAAGACATACCCAAAGATGTGGTACTGACGGGTTGGTCCAGTGAACACAACTAGTAGGAAACAGATCCGTTGCGAAAGAGTGGGGATAGGCATTTAGGAGATAAGGTGACAAAGGCTTCGGGTATGCTTGAAAACCTTTAACTGAAATACAGAATGCCAGAACCACTAATTTAGAGGAAAGAAACCTTTTTTTATTTTTTTTTATTTATATTTATTTATTTTTTCATTTATTCTTTGTAATTCTAGGAACAGTTTAAGAAATTTTGGACACCCTGGAATTTGATCATTAAGACATAGAGAGACAGAAGGATTATTAATGACCTTAATTAATCATTTAATAGAAAAAATGATATTTTTTTTTTTTTTGATTGCACTGTGAGATATGATATATGATATATCTCAGGTTATATGACTCTGAGATTTTAAGTCATATAAAAAAAAAAAATCTCAGAAATGGAAAGAATTATGAATTATGTTATATTGAAAATCATTATGATGCCTTTGTAGGCAAAATAATTGTCGACCTAAAAAATCATTAAAGCATACCCAAGTACAAAAAAATGTTACATTACACAAAGTAATGTTACATTAAATTGTTAAATGTTACATAATTTAATGCCGATTTAAATATATTTGACAGAAAAGCTTTCAATCTAATACATGTAATGGTAATATGATAAAGTTACCTGAAACCTAGTTTTAGTAAACAATACTAAATAATCTAATTTAGTACAATTTAAGAGTTAAATATTCATTTACTTCTAACAGGATACATCTCGTAGAATAAGGTAAAAGTGGTTTAAAATTTAATTTTGTATTTAATATCTAATTTAATGCAGTTTTGCAGTTTGGTATTCATTTATTTCTAATAGGATGTATTTAATACTATAAGACAAAAAGGCTTTTAAAATTTAATTTTGAATTAAAAATCTAATTTAGTACACTTTAACATTCTAATGTAGTCCAATCTGTTATTATGTGGTATTTACTCATTGTAGGGTAAAAATCTAATGAAATGGTCTCCACATATAAAACTTTTAATGATATAAACAACGCGTTTCGAACACGTAGTGTTCTTCTTCAGGCATTAACTAAGGGTGAGTACTCAGGCATTAACTGGGTGAGGCACTCACCCTTAGTTAATGCCTGAAGAAGAACACTACGTGTTCGAAACGCGTTGTTTATATCATTAAAAGTTTTATATGTGGAGACCATTTCATTAGATTTTTACCCTACACTTTAACAGTTAGCTATTTATTTACCTCTAATTCGATTCATTTCGTAGAATAAGAGAAAACATTTTTTAAACATAATTTTGAAGTATTAAATACTCTAATTTATTGTAGGTAAATAGTTAGGTATTTAATTGTTTATAATAGGATTTGTTAAGAGAAATAAAGCAAAACAGTTGTTAAATATCATTTTTTCTATTTAATAATCTAATTTAGTATTATAATTTAGTGTAATATAATAATTTAGAGTGAGATATCTGTTTACTTCTAATAAGATCCATCTCGTAGAATAAGGTAAAAGTGGTTTAAAATTTAATTTTGTACTAAAAATCTAATTTAATGCAGTTTAGGAGTTAGGTATTTATTTAATTCTAATAGTATTCATTTTGTAGAATAAAACAAGATAATTTTTATATATAATTTTGAATTATTAGTTACTCTAATTTATTGTAGGTAAATAGTTAGGTATTTAATTGTTTATAATAGGATTTGTTTAGTGAAATAAAGCAAAACAGTTGTTAAATATCATTTTTTCTATTTAATAATCTAATTTAGTATTATAATTTAGTGTAATATAATAATTTAGAGTTAGATATCTGTTTACTTCTAACAGGATACATCTCGTAGAATAAGGTAAAAGTGGTTTAAAATTTAATTTTGTACTAAAAATCTAATTTAATGCAGTTTAGGAGTCAGGTATTTATTTAATTCTAATAGTATTCATTTTGTAGAATAAAACAAGATATTTTTTATATATAATTTTGAATTATTAGTTACTCTAATTTATTGTGGGTAAATAGTTAGGTATTTAATTGTTTACAATAGAATGTGTTTAGAGAAATAAAGCAAAAAAGTTGTTAAATATCATATTTTCTATTTAATAATCTAATTTAGTATTATAATTTAGTGTAATATAATAATTTAGAGTTAGATATCTGTTTACTTCTAAAAGATCCATCTCGTAGAATAAGGTAAAAGTGGTTTAAATTTAATTTTGTACTAAAAATCTATTTAATGCAGTTTAGGAGTTAGGTATTTATTTAATTCTAATAGTATTCATTTCGTAGATTAAAACAAGATATTTTTATATATAATTTTGAATTATTAAATACTCTAATTTATTGTAGGTAAATAGTTAGGTATTTAATTGTTTATAATAGGATTTGTTTAGTGAAATAAAGCAAAAAAGTTGTTAAATATCATTTTTCTATTTAATAATCTAAATTAGTATTATAATTTAGTGTAATATAATAATTTAGAGTTAGATATCTGTTTACTTCTAACAGGATACATCTCGTAGAATAAGGTAAAAGTGGTTTTAAAATTTAATTTTGTACTAAAAATCTAATTTAATGCAGTTTAGGAGTCAGGTATTTATTTAATTCTAATAGTATTCATTTTGTAGAATAAAACAAGATATTTTTTATATATAATTTTGAATTATTAGTTACTCTAATTTATTGTGGGTAAATAGTTAGGTATTTAATTGTTTACAATAGGATTTGTTTAGAGAAATAAAGCAAAAAGTTGTTAAATATCATATTTTCTATTTAATAATCTAATTTAGTATTATAATTTAGTGTAATATAATAATTTAGAGTTAGATATCTGTTTACTTCTAACAGGATACATCTCGTAGAATAAGGTAAAAGTGGTTTAAAATTTAATTTTGTACTAAAAATCTAATTTAATGCAGTTTAGGAGTTAGGTATTTATTTAATTCTAATAGTATTCATTTCGTAGAATAAAACAAGATATTTTTTATATATAATTTTGAATTATTAAATACTCTAATTTATTGTAGGTAAATAGTTAGGTATTTAATTGTTTATAATAGGATTTGTTTAGTGAAATAAAGCAAAACAGTTGTTAAATATCATTTTTTCTATTTAATAATCTAAATTAGTATTATAATTTAGTGTAATATAATAATTTAGAGTTAGATATCTGTTTACTTCTAATAAGATCCATCTCGTAGAATAAGGTAAAAGTGGTTAAATAAAAAATTTAATTTTGTACTAAACAATCTAATTTAATGCAGTTTAGGAGTTAGGATATTTATTTAATTCTAATAGTATTCACTTTCTGTAGAATAAAACAAGATATTTTTTACTATATAATTTTGAACTTATTATTACTCTAATTTATATGATAGGTAAATAGTTAGGTATTTAATTGTTTATAATACGGAATTTGTTAGATGAAATAAAGCAAAAAAGTTGTTAAATATCATTTTTTCTATTTAATAATCTAATACTTAGTATTATAATTTAGTGTAATATAATAATTTAGAGTTAGATATCTGTTTACTTCTAACAGGATACATCTCGTAGAATAAGGTAAAAGTGGTTTAAAATTTAATTTTGTACTAAAAATCTAATTTAATGCAGTTTAGGAGTTAGGTATTTATTTAATTCTAATAGTATTCATTTTGTAGAATAAAACAAGATATTTTTTATATATAATTTTGAATTATTAGTTACTCTAATTTATTGTGGGTAAATAGTTAGGTATTTAATTGTTTATAATAGGATTTGTTTAGAGAAATAAAGCAAAATAGTTGTTAAATATCATTTTTTCTATTTAATAATCTAATTTAGTATTATAATTTAGTGTAATATAATAATTTAGAGTTAGATATCTGTTTACTTCTAACAGGATACATCTCGTAGAATAAGGTAAAAGTGGTTTAAAATTTAATTTTGTACTAAAAATCTAATTTAATGCAGTTTAGGAGTTAGGTATTTATTTAATTCTAATAGTATTCATTTCGTAGAATAAAACAAGATATTTTTTATATATAATTTTGAATTATTAAATACTCTAATTTATTGTAGGTAAATAGTTAGGTATTTAATTGTTTACAATAGGATTTGTTTAGTGAAATAAGGCAAAACGGTTTTTAAATATCATTTTTTATAGTAAATAATCTAATTTAGTGCTTTATTTTGTGTAATTTAAGGATTAGATGTTCATTTACTTTTAATAGGATTAATTTCGTAGAATAAGGTTAAACGGCATTAAAATAAAACAAATTGAACATGTTTTCCGTTTCAGATTGTTTATCGCTTCAAGCATAAGTACATTACATCATCAGAGAACAGTGGTAATAACGCCAGATGAGAGTTTCACCAATCTGTTATGAAAAATCAAATTTCAGTTCTAACCAAGTGACAAATTTAAGAACCTTAAATTCCCCTTAATATTTATAATGCAATTGATGAAATATCCAAGATTTCAAATTTAAAATCACCGGAAATAATAAGATGACAAAGTAGAAGAAAATGAAAAACATCTTCTAAGATATTCGTAGCAATACCTTTGTATAGTCATATTGTCACTAATAAATATTTACACTAGTTTAACTTATCTGACAATGGGTCAGGCTAGCTCAGTGGTTACGTGCTCGCATCTGAACTGATAGGACCGGGGTTCGATTCTCACCTGGCCCTCGATTTATTCACACGGGAGGTGAATAAATATGATCGCGTCGTCCCTCGGACAAGGACGTTAAACCGTCGGTCCCGAGCCTGTACGATGTCAGGTACTCGTTAAAGATCCTTACTCTAAATACATTTGAGTTAGGCAAAATTTAGTACTCCCACTGTAGAATCAATCTTCATTGTGTAGTATCACAAAGGGCCAATGCTCGGCCTAAGTGTGTTCCTTTGTGGGACTGCCACTGCAACCTAACCTAACCTAACCTAACTTATCTGACAGTGACCTGTGTGGGTCATGGCTATTAATACTGACCATCACCTACCTAACAACCATCATAACCCACTCAGCTGCAGGTAAAGTCAGTGGTTTTTGTAGCCCCTGGTTCAATGAAGCTATGGAAATGGAAACCAATGCTGACAGTTTTAAGACTACCATACGGCTCTTAGGAGTTGGGTCGTCCCCTTCCAAAGAGGGCAATGCCCGTTACCCCAAAACCAGGGCTTGCAATAATAGTCAATTTGACCTATCAGGATACCATCATGAAGAGTCTTTAGCAGGAAGAGAACAACTCATAGAGAGATTGATGATCTCTCGTCGGTTAAACGGCAGCTAGGGAGCAAGGCTAGCTCAGTGGTTACGTCCTGACTGGGGTTTACCCCTTAGGACTGGGGTTCGATCCTCACCGGCCCTCGATTTATTCACACGGGAGGTGAATAAATCTGAGCGCGTCGTCCATCGGAGAAGGACGTTAAACCGTCAGTTCCTTAGCCTGTACGATATCAGATACTCGTTAAAGATCCCTACTCTAAGTATATTTGAGTTAGGCAAAATTTAGTACTGTAGAATCAATCTTCATTGTGTGGTATCACAAAGGGCCAATGCTCGGCCTACGTGTGTTCCTTGTGGAACTGGCACTGCAACCTGACCTAACCTAATAAAAGTTAGAGAGCCCTTAAGGACCCTTTATTGGTTATAAAGGGCTGAAAGAGAGGGTTATATCCAAATCATCCACTCTGATATCCCATCAAAAGCTAAAGCGACTATAAAGCAAGTACCAGTTGCTCAGTCCATTCAACTGAGTTCATGGCCCGTTCCCACTTGTAGGGGTTTTGGGTATCTAGCTCCCTAGTATGCTAAGCAGGCATCCTCCCGAGAAGTTACCTATTCAATACAGCGTCCACAAAGTGTTACCCAACTTGGGTAAGTTAATCTAACTAACTTAATCTAATTTACAGCCACTACGTGTCCGCCATCTATGGCAGGCAGGGTATCCTCCCGAAAACAGCGACCACAAGAGAACTTCTCCATGAGCCTCCACCACCAGTAGTACCGACATGTTTTAAGAATTTCAGATCAACTAAACCTACACAGCTGCAGGTAAAGTCATTGATTTTTGTAGCCCTTGGTAATATGAAACTGTGGAAATAAAGCCAATGCAACCTGTGGTAGGGCTGTATGGCTCCACTAAGGGCGTTGGGAGTTACTAAAGGAAGGCCTGGAACACATTCTTCTTAAGCTTTCCTGTTCTCTTTGAGAGCGATAAATATTAAAAGGGAAGCTTCATGAAGTCATTAGTCTGAAAAAAAATTCTAACGAATACTAAGTTTTGGGAAAATCGCTACTGACTTATACTGGAGATATCAATTCATCGTAGCGGTTGCATCAGAATCTTGCTTTAAGAAGTAAGAAGTAAGTAAGTCTCTTCTGAAATGTTCTGACAAGAAATACCAAAACTTAATTTCTTTATCATTCTAATATCACCAAAGCTATTGTGGCAACACTTGTCAATGATCACTTGTCAAGGTTTTTTGTTTTGGATTTATTATTACAAGTTGTTTTTTTTTGAGAATCTCGTTTCCAAAGTGTCATTCTTATAATTGTCCAAATATTTCCTTTATAACCTGTGATTTTATAATATAATTCACTATGTGGCAACACTTGTCAATGATCACTTGTCAATGTTTTTTGTTTTGGATTTATTATTACAAGTTGTTTTTTTTTGAGAATCTCGTTTCCTAAGTGTTATTATTATAATTGTCCAAATATTTCCTTTATAACCTGTGATTCTATAATATAATTCACTATGTGACAACACTTGTCAATGATCACTTGTCAATGTTTTTTGTTTTGGATTTATTATTACAAGTTGTTTTTTTTTTGAGAATCTCGTTTCCTAAGTGTTATTCTTATAATTGTCCAAATATTTCCTTTATAACCTGTGATTCTATAATATAATTCACTATGTGGCAACACTTGTCAATGATCACTTGTCAAGGTTTTTTGTTTTGGATTTATTATTACAAGTTGTTTCTTTGAGAATCTCGTTTCCAAAGTGTTTTTCTTATAATTGTCCAAATATTTCCTTTATAACCTGTAATTCTATAATATAATTCACTATGTGGCAACACTTGTCAATGATCACTTGTCAAGGTTTTTTGTTTTGGATTTATTATTACAAGTTGTTTTTTTTTTGAGAATCTCGTTTCCAAAGTGTTTTTCTTATAATTGTCCAAATATCTCCTTTATAACCTGTAATTCTATAATATAATTCACTATGTGGCAACACTTGTCAATGATCACTTGTCAAGGTTTTTTGTTTTGGATTTATTATTACAAGTTGTTTCTTTGAGAATCTCGTTTCCAAAGTGTTTTTCTTATAATTGTCCAAATATCTCCTTTATAACCTGTAATTCTATAATATAATTCACCATGTGGCAACACTTGTCAAGGTTTTTTGTTTTGGATTTATTATTACAAGTTGTTTTTTTTTGAGAACCTCGTTTCTAAAGTGTTTTTCTTATAATTGTCCAAATATTTCCTTTATAACCTGTAATTCTATAATATAATTCACTATGTGGCAACACTTGTCACAGATCACTTGTCAAGGTTTTTTGTTTTGGATTTATTATTACAAGTTTTTTTTTTTTGACAATCTCGTTTCCAAAGTGTTTTTCTTATAATTGTCCAAATATCTCCTTTATAACCTGTAATTCTATAATATAATTCACTATGTGGCAACACTTGTCAATGATCACTTGTCATGGTTTTTTGTTTTGGATTTATTATTACAAGTTATTTTTTTGAGAATCTCGTTTCCAAAGTGTTTTTCTTATAATTGTCCAAATATCTCCTTTATAACCTGTAATTCTATAATATAATTCACCATGTGGCAACACTTGTCAATCATTTGTCAAGGTTTTTTTGTTTTGGATTTATTATTACAAGTTGTTTTTTTTTGAGAATCTCGTTTCTAAAGTGCTTTTCTTATAATTGTCCAAATATTTCCTTTATAACCTGTAATTCTATAACATAATTCACTATGTGGCAACACTTGTCAATCATTTGTCAAAGTTTTTTGTTTTGGATTTATTATTACAAGTTGTTTTTTTTTGAGAGTCTCGTTTCCTAAGTGTTTTTCTTATAATTGTCCAAATATCTCCTTTATAACCTGATATCTATAATATAATTCACTATGTGGCAACACTTGTCAATGATCACTTGTCAAGGTTTTTTGTTTTGGATTTATTATTACAAGTTGTTTCTTTGAGAATCTCGTTTCCAAAGTGTTTTTTTTATAATTGCCCAAATATCTCCTTTATAACCTGTAATTCTATAATATAATTCACTATGTGGCAACACTTGTCAATGATCACTTGTCAAGGTTTTTTGTTTTGGATTTATTATTACAAGTTGTTTTTTTTTGAGAATCTCGTTTCCAAAGTGTTTTTATTATAATTGTCCAAATATCTCCTTTATAACCTGTAATTCTATAATATAATTCACTATGTGGCAACACTTGTCAATGATCACTTGTCAAGGTTTTTTGGTTTGGATTTATTATTACAAGTTGTTTTTTTTTTGAGAATCTCGTTTCCAAAGTGTTTTTCTTATAATTGGCCAAATATTTCCTTTATAACCTGTAATTCTATAATATAATTCACTATGTGGCAACACTTGTCAATGATCACTTGTCAAGGTTTTTTGTTTTGGATTTATTATTACAAGTTGTTTCTTTGAGAATCTCGTTTCCAAAGTGTTTTTCTTATAATTGTCCAAATATTTCCTTTATAACCTGTAATTCTATAATATAATTCACTATGTGGCAACACTTGTCAATGATCACTTGTCAAGGTTTTTTGTTTTGGATTTATTATTACAAGTTGTTTTTTTTTTGAGAATCTCGTTTCCAAAGTGTTTTTCTTATAATTGTCCAAATATCTCCTTTATAACCTGTAATTCTATAATATAATTCACTATGTGGCAACACTTGTCAATGATCACTTGTCAAGGTTTTTTGTTTTGGATTTATTATTACAAGTTGTTTCTTTGAGAATCTCGTTTCCAAAGTGTTTTTCTTATAATTGTCCAAATATCTCCTTTATAACCTGTAATTCTATAATATAATTCACCATGTGGCAACACTTGTCAAGGTTTTTTGTTTTGGATTTATTATTACAAGTTGTTTTTTTTTGAGAACCTCGTTTCTAAAGTGTTTTTCTTATAATTGTCCAAATATTTCCTTTATAACCTGTAATTCTATAATATAATTCACTATGTGGCAACACTTGTCAATCATTTGTCAAGGTTTTTTGTTTTGGATTTATTATTACAAGTTTTTTTTTTTTGAGAATCTCGTTTCCAAAGTGTTTTTCTTATAATTGTCCAAATATCTCCTTTATAACCTGTAATTCTATAATATAATTCACTATGTGGCAACACTTGTCAATGATCACTTGTCAAGGTTTTTTGTTTTGGATTTATTATTACAAGTTATTTTTTTTTGAGAATCTCGTTTCCAAAGTGTTTTTCTTATAATTTTCCAAATATCTCCTTTATAACCTGTAATTCTATAATATAATTCACCATGTGGCAACACTTGTCAATCATTTGTCAAGGTTTTTTGTTTTGGATTTATTATTACAAGTTGTTTTTTTTTGAGAATCTCGTTTCTAAAGTGCTTTTCTTATAATTGTCCAAATATTTCCTTTATAACCTGTAATTCTATAACATAATTCACTATGTGGCAACACTTGTCAATCATTTGTCAAAGTTTTTTGTTTTGGATTTATTATTACAAGTTGTTTTTTTTTGAGAGTCTCGTTTCCTAAGTGTTTTTCTTATAATTGTCCAAATATCTCCTTTATAACCTGATATCTATAATATAATTCACTATGTGGCAACACTTGTCAATGATCACTTGTCAAGGTTTTTTGTTTTGGATTTATTATTACAAGTTGTTTCTTTGAGAATCTCGTTTCCAAAGTGTTTTTTTTATAATTGCCCAAATATCTCCTTTATAACCTGTAATTCTATAATATAATTCACTATGTGGCAACACTTGTCAATGATCACTTGTCAAGGTTTTTTGTTTTGGATTTATTATTACAAGTTGTTTTTTTTTGAGAATCTCGTTTCCAAAGTGTTTTTATTATAATTGTCCAAATATCTCCTTTATAACCTGTAATTCTATAATATAATTCACTATGTGGCAACACTTGTCAATGATCACTTGTCAAGGTTTTTTGGTTTGGATTTATTATTACAAGTTGTTTTTTTTTTTGAGAATCTCGTTTCCAAAGTGTTTTTCTTATAATTGGCCAAATATTTCCTTTATAACCTGTAATTCTATAATATAATTCACTATGTGGCAACACTTGTCAATCATTTGTCAAGGTTTTTTGTTTTAGATTTATTATTACAAGTTGTTTTTTTTTGAGAATCTCGTTTCCAAAGTGTTTTTCTTATAATTGTCCAAATATCTCCTTTATAACCTGTAATTCTATAATATAATTCACTATGTGGCAACACTTGTCAATCATTTGTCAAGGTTTTTTGTTTTGGATTTATTATTACAAGTTGTTTTTTTTTGAGAGTCTCGTTTCCAAAGTGTTTTTCTTATAATTGTCCAAATATCTCCTTTATAACCTGTAATTCTATAATATAATTCACTATGTGGCAACACTTGTCAATCATCACTTGTCAATGTTTTTTGTTTTGGATTTATCATTACAAGTTGTTTTTTTGAGAATCTCGTTTCCAAAGTGTTTTTCTTATAATTGTCCAAATATCTCCTTTATAACCACTGTAATTCTATAATATAATTCACTATGTGGCAACACTTGTCAATGATTACTTGTCAAGGTTTTTTGTTTTGGATTTATTATTACAAGTTGTTTTTTTTTGAGAATCTCGTTTCCAAAGTGTTTTTCTTATAATTGTCCAAATATCTCCTTTATAACCTGTAATTCTATAATATAATTCACTATGTGGCAACACTTGTCAATGATCACTTGTCAAGGTTTTTTGTTTTGGATTTATTATTACAAGTTGTTTTTTTTTTGAGAATCTCGTTTCCAAAGTGTTTTTCTTATAATTGTCCAAATATCTCCTTTATAACCACTGTAATTCTATAATATAATTCACTATGTAGCAACACTTGTCAATGATCACTTGTCAAGGTTTTTTGTTTTGGATTTATTATTACAAGTTGTTTTTTTTTGAGAATCTCGTTTCCAAAGTGTTTTTCTTATAATTGTCCAAATATCTCCTTTATAACCTGTAATTCTATAATATAATTCACTATGTGGCAACACTTGTCAATGATCACTTGTCAAGGTTTTTTGTTTTGGATTGATTATTACAAGTGATGTGGCAACACTTGTCAATGATCACTTGTCAAGGTTTTTTGTTTTGGATTGATTATTACAAGTGATGTGGCAACACTTGTCAATGATCACTTGTCAAGATAATTGTCCAAATATCTCCTTTATAACCTGTAATTCTATAATATAATTCACCAAACTATTAAAAATTATGGTTAATAAAATTTGTTTGCGATGAATACATCTTTCAAAGGTTTTGAGAACCTCATAAATATAAAATTAAGTGTAACGAGTTTATATTAAAGAAAAATTATCTGTTTTTAAAGATATTATTAAATGATTTTGAATTAGTATTAATGTTTATCAGTTAATGAGTTTTTAGTAAAATGTGTTAACAGACGAACTATTTAAATGAGTATAGGGTATATAATCGGACTATAAATAAATTATATTGCAAAAAATTATTAGCATTTTAAATTTATAATGGTAAATTATAAATCATTAATCAATATTTTGAATAAAAAAATATGTTGATTCATTGGGCTGTTTAACCTGATAGTTAAAATAGTCTAACTGTTAAACAATATTTTTTGAATGGGTAATCATTTTAATAATAATAATTAAAGATACAAATATTCAAAATACGTTTGTTGAGTATTAGGTTCAAAGATAAAGGTCTTTAAGCCTAATCCTGAAGAAACCTATATTGCATTTTAAGAGACAATCAGTGATTGAGAAGTTATATCAAGATGCAAATATGATTTGAAAGATAAAAATGAATGAGGTTTTAATTAACCTCAACTTAAATCACTGAATTGTTATCATAATATCAATGATCTACGATAAATCAATGATCTACAATAAATCAATGATCATTGAGTAAAAGATCTTGAGTATTACAACCTGTACTTGTAATACTGATTTATATAATAATACGATACGGCCAGTAAAAACATTCCTGTTGCTCCTCAGCCTCCTTATTCACCAGACTTGAGTCCTTGTGACTTTTTCCTCTTCCCGAGATTGAAATATCACCTCAAGGGAACTCATTTCGGGACACTACAGAACATACAAACTGCTGTAACCGACCAGCTGAAGGCCATTCCAGAATCCGAGTTCCAGCAATGCTACAATGATTGGAAGGACCGTCTCCAGCGCTGTGTGGCTTCCGAAGGGAACTATTTTGAAGGTGACAATATCACATTGTAATTATATTTGAATAGACAATTTAAAAAAAATCAGTCTCACTACTTTGTTTACACACCTCGTATGTATTCAAAATTGATCATTGTAGAGTAAAAACCTAATGAGTACATACAACATAATAACTGATTGCACTACGCTGGAATCAAAATTGATGATTGATCTTTGATTGATTAACCTGAAATTGAAGAACTAATTCGTTATCATAACATCAATGATCTATAATATAATATATTGATTAACCGACAGTTGAAACCATGAATCGTCATCATGAAATCAATGATCTATAATATAATAGATCATTGATCTTTAAGTAATTCACCAGAACTTCAAACACTGAATAGTTATAATAACTTTAGGATGTACAATTCATCAATGATCTTTGAGTCGTTAAGTTGTGCTTGTAAAACTGATTGATATAATAATATATATATACAAAATTGATGAATGATCTTTGATTAATTAATTGGAAATTGAAAAACTAATTCGTTATCGTAATATCAATGATCTATAATATAATAGATCATTGATCTTTAAGTAATTGACCAGAACTTCAAACACTGAATAGTTATAATAACTTTAGGATGTACAATTCATCAATGATGTTTGAGTCATTAAGTTGTGCTTGTAAGACTGGTTGATATAATAATATATATATATATATATATATATATATATCCAAAATTGATTATTGATCTTTGATTGATTAACCTGAAATTGAAAAACTAATTCGTTATCGTAATATCAATGATCTAAAATATAATATATTGATTAACCGACAGTTGAAACCATGAATCGTCATCATGATATCAATGATCTTTAATATAATAGATCATTGATCTTTAAGTAATTCACCAGAACTTCAAACACTGAATAGTTATAATAACTTTAGGATGTACAATTCATCAATGATGTTTGAGTCATTAAGTTGTGCTTGTAAGACTGGTTGATATAATAATATAATATATATATATATATATATATATGTATAATATATATATATATATATATATATATATCCAAATTGATTATTGATCTTTGATTGATTAACCTGAAATTGAAAAACTAATTCGTTATCGTAATATCAATGATCTAAAATATAATATATTGATTAACCGACAGTTGAAACCATGAATCGTCATCATGATATCAATGATCTTTAATATAATAGATCATTGATCTTTAAGTAATTCACCAGAACTTCAAACACTGAATAGTTATAATAACTTTAGGATGTACAATTCATCAATGATGTTTGAGTCATTAAGTTGTGCTTGTAAGACTGGTTGATATAATAATATATATATATATATATATATATATATATATATATATCCAAAATTGATTATTGATCTTTGATTGATTAACCTGAAATTGAAAAACTAATTCGTTATCGTAATATCAATGATCTAAAATATAATATATTGATTAACCGACAGTTGAAACCATGAATCGTCATCATGATATCAATGATCTTTAATATAATAGATCATTGATCTTTAAGTAATTCACCAGAACTTCAAACACTGAATAGTTATAATAACTTTAGGATTTACAATTCATCAATAATCTTTGAGTCATTAAGTTGTGCTTGTAAAACTGATTGATATAATAATATATATATCCAAAATTGATGATTGATCTTTGATTCATTAACCTGAAATTGAAGAACTAATTCGTTATCATAACATCAATGATCTAAAATATAATATATTGATTAACCGACAGTTGAAACCATGAATCGTCATCATGAAATCAATGATCTATAATATAATAGATCATTGATCTTTAAGTAATTGACCAGAACTTCAAACACTGAATAGTTTTAATAACTTTAGGATGTACAATTAATCAATGATCTTATAGTCATTAAGTTGTGCTTGTAGAACTGGTTGATATAATAATATATATATCCAAAATTGATGATTGATCTTTGATTAATTAATTGGAAATTGAAAAACTAATTTGTTATCATAATGTCAATGATCTATAATGTAATGTATTGGTTAACCAGCAATTGAAACAGTGAATTGTCATCATGATAACAATGATCTAGGATATAATAGATCATTGATCATTAAGTAAAACTAAAACCTCAAACACTGAAAATTTATAATAACGTTCAGATCTACAATTCATCAATGATCTTTGAGTCATTAAGTTGTACTTGTAAAACTGATTGATATAATATTATATATATCCAAAATTGATGATTGATCTTTGATTGATTAATCTGAAATTGAAAAACTAATTCGTTATCATAATATCAATGATCTATAATATAACAGATCAATGATCTTTAAGTAACTGACTAAAACTTCAAACTCAAAATAGGTATAATAACTTTTAGATCTAGAATTGTTCATTGATCTTTTGTTTAGTTGACATTGTCTTATGACAACGGATTGCTGTTATAATAATTAGGCATACAATACATCATTGGTGTTTGATTAACCTGAACTGAGAACACTGAATTATTTTTATTATAATGGACAGATGGCAGGTTATAAAGTTATGTTTGTTTTGCTCCGCAGAAGCTGACTAATTTGAATAGTTTATGTAAACGAAATTTCAGAAGATTTGGCACGTAAGTTTTTCATGTCTTGGTAGATTGATTTAATGCTTAACTACAATCTGTCTTGATTTCATTACTTTGCTTAATGGTTTAATTGTTTTCATTTCTGTTTAACTAATTTGAACAATTGAATTTATAAGGAAACAAGTAGCTTTCATAACGCAAGGAAAATAAATAAAATCACTTAGATTAGTGAACTCCTTAGCTTGTTTCAAGCGTGCCATGATTAGTGAAGGTAAAAAGATTGTAGATGAAATGGTGGAAACCTCAACCATTATGGAAACAGATAATCAAAAAGAGTCCAAGAAGAAGAAAAGGATGATAAAACTCTTCATTGGACAAAGAGACACCTAGCAAAGAGAGCTGCTTCACATAGGACGGTAGCAGCGACGCCAGAGACTCAACTCAATACTTCAGTGCTGTTGGAGCAGGGCGATGGTATCGAGTATATACAGGGGTGTCCCAAAAAAATGTATACACACTTTAAATAATAATAAATTTGGAGTTTATTATAATTCGAATAAATTTGAACATGTAAAAGAATTTACAAATATCATTCTACTGACCTGTTATCGCATGTTCCCAAACTGATGTCCGTTCTGCTCCAGACACTGCTGACAACGCGAAGCGATGGAATGGCACACATCATGGAACAATTCTCTTGGTATATTCGTACATTCACGTTCAATGGTTGCCCTCAATTGAACGACGCCCTCAATTGAAGTCTTTGAACAAAGAAGACTTTGAACAGGAAGAATTTTATTTCCAGCAGTATGGGGCACCGCCACACTACCATCGCGATGTTAGATCCTTTCTTGATAGGATCTTGCCAAACCGGTGGATTGGACGAAGAGGTTTTGTTGAATACCCTCCACGTTCACCAGATCTCACAACACTATATTTCTTTTTATGGGGATACCTAAAGGACAAAGTCTACGCACAGAAACCTGCAACAGTCGTTCAATTGAGGGCAACCATTGAACGTGAATTTACGAATATCCCAAGAGAATTGTTCCATGATGTGTGCCATTCCATCGCTTCGCGTTGTCAGCAGTGTCTGGAGCAGAACGGACATCAGTTTGAGAACATGCGATAACAGGACAATAGAATGATATTTGTAAATTCCTTTACATGTTGAAATTTATTCGAATTATAATAAACTCTAAATTTATAATTATTTAAAGTATGTATACATTTTTTTGAGACACCCTGTATATGGGACTAGCCGAAGGGAAGAAGAAGAGTTAAAGAATTGCCATGACATTATTGAAACTTTGTAAAAGGTAACAAGTAGGCAGAAAAACATCAGTAAAGATGTCAAAAGAGGAATTTGCTTGCTAGAAGAATCTATCGACGTTATAACCAACATTCGAAGAGACAGAAGGACGGCAGAACAAAAATACAATAGTCAGGTGACCCAGACATCAGAGCAAGGTCAAAGCTATGAGGAGAGTCCAACAGACCTGGATGACAAAAAACTGTCGTCTACCGAAGAGAAACAAATGAGTAGAAGGAGAATAAATGTGCAGACCTCTCATCTGGAACCACAAACTCTGGTACCAAAATGGACCATGGTAGTTTCCAAAAAAGAAAAGGTGAGGCTCTGCCAGCTTACTATACTTGACTCAACAGGGTAAGAACGACCGGCTAGAGGAATAAATGAAAGAGATGCCAGTGTAAGAGATGAAGGTAAATCAAGGCCCAAAAAAAGTGTAGAAGAAGCGTGATGCACTTCTAATCAAGCCAAAGGAAAGAAAAACGTTTTCAGAGAGGCTCTTAAGAATGCCTATAAACAACTTCAGATATGATTCGTTTCCTACAAGCTAATATGCACAGAAGTAGTGTTGCAGATGAACTCGTTAGACAGCTTCTAGTCGAAAAAGATATAGATGTTGTCCTTATCAGTGAACTCTACAGCAATGATTGTGCTTCTAACTGGTGGTTGGTGTTTTAACGCAATTTCTGAGCGGACATGGTTACTTCTGTGCCTATCTGTGCAAGATAGGAAAGCACCAAACATCCGAGTGCCTGTATTGTTCAGCGTTAGATGATGTGGAACACACATTCTTTTCTTGTCCCAAATGGAACAGCCAGAGGAGAGACTTCATACAAAGAATAGGCATATTCTCCCCAGAAACGATCATTGAAAAAATGATCCGGAGTTCTGGGGCATGGAATATGGTAGATGGCCTAGTCAGAACGATATTGACTACGAAAAAGCGATACTTGGAAGATCTAGATGGATAATAAAGCAGGTATGCCTCACCTAAGGTAAGCTACGACCAAGCCTAAAGTAATGTGGAAAACAGTTCCAGGCTAGGTCCTGGGTGAAAAAGGGGGTGTTTTAGTTGGTAGTCTGGTTTATCTGGGAGCCCAGCACTATGTGTGTAAGGTATGCACTATGCATTTCACCTCCTTACCAAAAAAAAAAAAAAATTATTAATTCACGCTGGATGTGAATAAATCAGAGTATGTCGACCCTCAGAGAGGACGTTAAGCTGTCTATCTCGAGCCTGTACGATGTCAGGTAGTTGTTAAAAATTCCTACTCAAAATGCACTTGAGTTAGGCAAAATTTAGGACTCCCAATGTAGAATCTGTAGAATGACCGATCAAACAAAAAGCCGGTAAACGGTTGACATTACACCCGCTAGGGGATCAATTCAAACAGCAAAAAAACTTAAAGTACCTTAATTACTTTCAGTAATTAAGTAAGTTTAAGTAATTTCATTGATTACAGAAATTAAATAATTTAATTGCTATAAGTAATTATGTAACGTTATGTAATTAAGAAACTTTACATAATTGAACTGCTTAAAGTAATATAATATCCTTTAGTGATAATGTAATTAATTATTTTAAGTAATTGGTATGTTATTAATATTAAAGCAATATTAATAATATTGATATGTCCAAAAGAAAGCTGTAATTGAATAACAAGTTAATTGATTCTAATTAACCAATTAAATCCCTTGATGTATAAGAGGCTACTCACAAACAATGAGTTAATATGGTTTGTATTCTAATGTAAATTTGTTTAAATGTATAAATAAGTTAATGTTTAAAGCAGTTTATTAATTAATTAATAATTAAAGAAGTTTTAATATAAAAAACATAATTTAGACTAGAAAAGATATTATTAATAATCAATTGTTTTTTTATTAAATTGGAATTAATATTAAATTAAATTGCCTCTTTTTTTACATGAAAGTTTGGTAAAAATTTATCTATTAATATTGGAGGGATTTTTCAAGGACACTAATTAATATGCTTTGAATATAAAAAACCTATTTGAAATATTCTGGATGTTAGAAATGTATTTAATATAATAAACTCTGATATTTTTAAGGTTGCTAATAAATGATACTATTATTTCTTTTATGTGTAAGAAAATTAATGATGAACAGTTACAAAATAGAATAAAATCATCGTGGCTAATTAAATTCCTTAAAGGATAATGAATATTTTTAAGGATTCTAGGATTTTTGAATTATATAATAATTATTCACATTGTATTACCCCTTCTAATATTTCAGATAACTAACTATTCAAAATAAGATGAAAAATGTAAAATTTCACGAAATTGGTATCAAAGGAAGATTAAGTTTGGATTAATAAAAAATTTAGGTCCTTGGTTGTATAGGGATCGAAGGGAATGAAGGGATAAGATTGTCAAAAAATCAGTCTTCAACCATTTTATAGGATAGGAACCTCTGTTACCCATGCTCTATTGTAGGACTAAAGGTGAGGTGACTGTATGGGTTAGGAATGAACAGTGGAGTCGTTGGAGATTCTACAGAGGTGGTTCTCACTGAAAATGGTTGCTACCAGAGGGGAACCCACGACTCACATGTACTCTACTGAGACTCCCAAAATGTCACATGAGGTTAGCGGTAGATTTAATGAGATTAAGCGGTTGATTATCAGATCAAGTTAGCTGCCTGTGTTACCCATGCTCTATGGTAGGACTAAAGGTGAGGTGACTGTATGGGTTAGGAATGAACAGTGGAGTCGTTGGAGATTCTACAGTGGTGGTTCTCACTGAAAATGGTTGCTACCAGAGGAGAACCCACGACTCACATGTACTCTACTGAGACTCCGTACATGTCAGATGAGGTTAGCGGTAGATTTAATGAGATTAAGCGGTTGATTATCAGATCAAGTTAGCTACCTGTGTTACCCATGCTCTATGGTAGGACTAAAGGTAAGGAGACTGTATGGGTTAGGAATGAACAGTGGAGTCGTTGGAGATTCTACAGTGGTGGTTCTCACTGAAAATGGTTGCTACCAGAGGAGAATCCACGACTCACATGTATTCTACTGAGACTCCCAAAATGTCAGATGAGGTTAGCAGTAGATTTAATGAGGTTAAGCGGTTGAATATCAGATCAAGTTGGCTACCTGTGTTACCCATGCTCTATGGTAGGACCAAAGGTTAGGAGACTGTATGGGTTAGGAATGAACAGTGGAGTCGTTGGAGATTCTACAGTGGTGGTTCTCACTGAAAATGGTTGCTACCAGAGGAGAACCCACAACTCACATGTACTCTACTGAGACTCCCAAAATGTCAGATGAGGTTAGCAGTAGATTTAATGAGGTTAAGCGGTTGATTATCAGATCAAGTTGGCTACCTGAGTTACCCATGCTCTATGGTAGGACTAAAGGTGAGGTGACTGTATGGGTTAGGAATCAACAGTGGAGTCGTTGGATTCTACAGTGGTGGTTCTCACTGAAAATGGTTGCTACCAGAGGAGAACCCACAACTCACATGTACTCTACTGAGACTCCCAAAATGTCAGATGAGGTTAGCGGTAGATTTAATGATATTAAGCGGTTGATTATCAGATGAGGTTAGCTACCTGTGTTACCCATGCTCTATGATAGGACTAAAGGTAAGGAGACTGTATGGGTTAGGAATGAACAGTGGAGTCGTTGGAGATTCTACAGTGGTGGTTCTCACTGAAAATGGTTGCTACCTGAGAGGAACCCACGACTCACATGTACTCTACTGAGACTCCCAAAATGTCAGATGAGGTTAGCGGTAGAACTTGCTCATTTGCTTGGTACTCTCCTACCCGATTTAGTACTCATCTGAGAGACGTTTTTAAAACCCAACATCCGTTTTTCCATCCCAGGTTACAAAGTTGAAAGGATTGATAGACCCACTTTTGGCGGGGTAACATACATAACATAGCCGGTAACATTTCTGTTGCCGGTAATGAAGACAAAAAACTGTCAACCCATCCAAATCTGCTTGTTCAGGAACTAAATCCTACTTTCAACCTTTCCTAATCACATGAGCCTCAAAGTTTCCTACTTAAACTAAAAATGACGACCACATGACTCCAAAAGTACACAGTACCTTAGAGAATGCAAAGCCTGAAGACCAAACGACCACGAAGACGACACCATTCCCTTACAGACTGACTCCCTCATTCTCGACAATGTTTACTGACTTAACAAAAACAGCAGGATGATAATCTAGCAGTAGTGGGCCTCTGGTCCGGAACTGTTATTTATGACATGCACTATTGTGCATGGTAATATTCGTTGGTCGTTGGTTGGTTTGATAGACCTACTGATAGGACACGGGTTCTTCTGAAGTCAATTAAAAAAATTCAGTCTTCCAAGAGGATTGACAGAGTGTCGACTATGTATAGGCAAAGGAAACTGTCATTCACATAGTTAGACTGTACAGTGCTAGAAAGCCGCTGACACTTAATCCCGAGCCAGAACACTCGGGATGTCCCTTCCATACCTTAATAAATTTATAAAGGGGACGGAACTCGGGCAACAGTTCTAGACACTGATCTGAGTGATTGTACTCAAACGTCCGATGAAACAAAAAGACTATAAGGGCTGACATTTTAACCCACATGGGGTTTGTTATTCGATCGATCTAATAAAAATTTTATCAAAAATAAACAACTACCTTTTTTTTGCTTAAGTATTACCAAAAAACAGTGGAGTTTCAAAAAAAAAAACATTGTTTATCACAAACTGCAGTTGTTTAAGCGGGAACAGATTATGAGTAGATAATATAAATTACTCATTAATAATTAATATATCACTCAATAATATTAATATGCAACTAATTAATAATGAATATGTAACTCATTAACTGTAGAGTAAAAAGCTAATAACATAGCTTCCACACATACGTTTAATAGTCAATATAACGAGTTTCGAGTCTAAGCTTCAGAGTCTGAACCCTTGGATTTATCCCTGAAGAAGGGCAGTATGTGTTCGAAACGAGTTGTTTAGACATTCTATTTGAATATGTAGAGACTAATATATTATTCTTTTTACCCTACAATGAGTAAATACCACATAACAAATGATTGCATCTACCTTAAGTTAGGTTAGGTTAGGTTGCAGTGGCAGTCCCATAAGTGAACACACATAGGCCGAGCATTGGCCCTTTGTGAAACCGCAAAATGAATATTAATTCTACAGTGGGAATCCCAAATTTTGCCTAACTCAAGTGTATTTAGACTAGGGATCTTTAACAAGTACTTGACATCGTACAGGCTCGGGACTGACAGTTTAACGTCCTTCTCCAAAGACAACGTGCTCAGATTTATTCAACTCCCGGAATAGATCGAAGGGAGGATCGTCCTTCTCCAAAGGACAACGTGTTCAGATTTATTCACCTCCTACATGAATAGATCGGAGGCCAGGTGAGAATCAAACCCCGAACTAACAGCCCAGAGGCGAGTACGTTAACCACTGAGCTAACCTAGCTTCTATTGCACCTATTTTAGAAGTAACTCATTCATTAATAATTAATGTGTTCCTCATTAATTATTAATATGTTAATAATTAGTGTAAATCACTAATATTTATATATACCCATTAGTATGTTACTCATTAATATTAGTATATACTTATTAATATGTTACTCAAACAATCACTTTGAATTGCAAACCACTTTGCATTTCCTAAATTTTTGGCGACCTTAAAGGATTTAAATAAAAATTTCTAAAATTTATTACTATAGAATATAAGTAGATAGAAAACAAAAAAAGGGGCATTAGCTTTAATGAGCGAGATAAGCTTGCATATTCTCGCACAAGAGATCCAATCTTGGTTTGAATTTGGTGATAGAAAGTCTCAGTAATGATATCAAATCTTAACATTATCTAACATAAGTATAACAGAACAATTAATATAAATCAAATGAAATGGATATTCTGATGTTTAAAACGTTTACATATTATTAAATTCATAATATTAGGAAAAGGATTATGTCTGCACAGAAAAAAGTTTATTTCTAGAAACTAAACAACGGGTTTCGAAGAATTAATGTTCTTCTTCAGGTTACATCTGCTCTGCTGGGGGTGGTTGTTTGGGAGGTGAGACCAAGCAAGGACTCCTTGCTTGTGAAACCAAGTAGACCTAGCAGAGTCCATGCTTGGTCTAACTTCCCAAACAACCACCCCAGCAGAGCAGATGTAACCTGAAGAAGAATATCAAATGTTCGAAACGCGTTGTTTAGTTTCTAGTAATAAACTTCTTTTTTGTGGGGACTTAATCCTTTTCCTAACATGAGTAAATACCACAGTATAATTGATTGAACAGTTAATGAATTTTGGAGTATCTCGCGAACCCCATTGTGTCCTATCAGGATCCACCTGAGGGTTGAGACCTCCAGTTTGAAGACCTCTGGACTAAACAACGCGTTATGAACGTATTGTATTCTTCTTCAGGCGTTAAACGAAGCTTTAGAATCTAAACCCTTCGTTATACACCTGAAGAAGAACACTACGTGGTCGAAACGCCTTGTTTAGACATATAAATCATTAAAAATCCACATGTAAATCATTAATATTGATATCAATAAATCATTATGATAATTATTATTATGATATATCATCATGATATTATTAAATCATTAATATTGATATACAACTCAGAAATAATTAATATATTATCCAATGATATAAATATGTAACTCATTAACATATAACTCATTAATGATTAATTACTCATCAAACTTGTATTGTTGAGACTATTTTTTTTAGCTTGTTGACCATATAATGAGTAAAAATCCCATTTTAATTAATTACACTACCTTATAAGGAACTCATTAACAATTAATGCGTTATTCATCAATAATAATATGCAAATCATTAGCAATCAATATGTTATTCATAAATATTAATGAATACTCATTAACATTAAACTCATTAATAACTAATATGTTACTCAATAATAATAATACTATGCAAATCATTAATAACAATATGTACCCATCGAGATTTAGCATGTGACATATTAATAATTAATATGTAATAAATTGATATGTAAACTCATGAATAATTAATATGTCATCCATTAATATTAATATGTAACTGATTAACATATAACTCATTAATGATTAATATATTAACTCATCAATATTAACATATAAATCGTTAAAAACCCATATGTAAATCATTAATATTGATATCATTAAATCATTATTATTATTATGATAATTATGATATATCATCATGATATTATTAAATCATTAATATTGATGTGCAACTTATAAATAATTAATATATTATCCAATGATATAAATATGTAACTCATTAACATATAACTCATTAATAATTAAATATTCATCAATAGTAACTCATTAAATCTCATTAAAAACCAATAAGTAAATCATTAATATTAATAAAAAGATTTCACATAAACACGTGAAATAACAATAAATTATCAAAACCACTATATTTTTATTGGTTGAAAGATCTTAGTCCTGTTTTCCCATTTCATATTGTGGTTTTATTATTGATTAATATTAAAATGTGCTCATTAATATTTAATATGTAGCTCACTACATCTCTAAAAAGATTTGAAAACCGTTTAAGGACTTGCACTTGTTCTAAAAATTGTTCTAAAAAATTTATATAACTTCTATTTGAAAACTTTTCTATAAAATAGTCATTTGAGGGATAATTAAATATAATCTGTTAATACATTAGGAATAATTTTAATGGTTCTTGATACATATTCAATAAAAAATAATTAAGTAAGAGAGCTTTCCAAAATCTGTCAATTAATCTGGTTTCTATATTCAAAATTATTATCAAAAAAAATTGAAGGACTGTTAGCAACTATCAAAGCTTCGTATATAACAGTTAAAAATAAAACGGCAGTTTTGTATAAATTTAAATTATTTTATTATTAATTAATAAAATAAATACGTTTGAAAGTCAAAAGCAAGAATTCTTAGTTAATGTTATCTTCATTAATAAGAAATATTGTAACTTAAATTTGAAAGCTTTGGAGGTTCAAATTTTAATTTGAAAGATTTTTTTTTTTAATTAAGTTACCTTTATTAAAAAAATATGATGTATTTAAATATTTTTGCAATTTATTTATTATAATTTATTTATTTTAAGTAGTATTATGCAATTTAAACTCAAGCATAATACTTTATTTTGTAATTATAATATGCACATGTTGGGAATATAATTGAATAAATTTTAGAATGTATTAATTACTATGAAATGTTTAGTATCTAATGAAATCTATTAATACATCAGGGGCTTTTCTATGAATATAAATGAATGAATGTTTTAATTAATTTTTAATGAATAAAAATGCTTTCTAACTGGTGTTAATTAATGTTATCGAAGGCTTTAGGACCGGGGTTCGATTCCCACCTGGCCTTCGATTTATTCACACAGGAGGTGAATAAATCTGAGCACGTCGTCCCTCGGAGAAGGGCATTAAACTGTCGGTCCCGAGCCTGTACGATGTCAGGTACTCGTTGAAGATCCCTACTCTAAAAACATTTGAGTTAGGCAAAATTTAGGACTCCTACTGTAGAATCAATCTTCATTGTGTGGTATCACAAAGGGCCAATGCTCGGCCTAAGTGTGTTCCCTTGTGGGATTGCCACTGCAACCTAACCTAACCTATCAAAGGCTTTCTAAAGTTGCCCCTATTGGGATCATGTAGCCCTACCATAGGCTGCATTGGCTCTTTGGATTTGCTGCATTGGATCCACTGGTTCTTTGAACCCGGTGCTAGAAAAGCCACTGAGCTTACCTGCAGGTGAGCAGGTTCAGTAGGACCATTGGTCCAGAGTTCAAAGATGTCGGTATACTATGTGCGACAGGGTCCGCTGGACGGTTTACACTCCAGCCTGCCATAGAGGGTGGACATGTAGTGTCTGTCAATTAGATGAAGTTAGTTAGATTAACTTACCCAAGTTGGGTAATACTTTGTGGTCGCTGTGTAGAGAGGTAACTTCTCGGGAGGATGCCTGCTTAGCATATCTGAGAGCTACAGACCCCAAACTCCTACCAGTGAGAACGAGCCATGAACTCAGCTGAATGGACTGGACAACTGGTAGTTGCTTTATAGACGCTTTAGCTGTTGACAGAATCTCAGAGCAGAGATGACTATATGACTATAATGACTCTCTCGAGCCGATTATATTACGAATAGAAAGACCTTATAGGCTCTCTAACACTTTATTGAGTGCTACCCAACTTGAGTGAGAACCAATAGCCATAACGAGTCCGACCTCTGAGGTGGGCCGACTTGTTTGAAGAATTTTGGATGAAACTCTAATGGACCAGGTGGCGTTTAGTAAACCTCGAGTTCTTCAATCTATCTATGGGTCATTGTCTTTGTGCTAAGGACTCCCCATAATGAGGCCTTGATAGGTCAAATTAACTATCATTGCAAGCCCTTGTCCCGAGGTAACAGTTGTTCTCTTCTTCGGAGGAAGTGACCAAATTCATAAGAATACTACGGTAGTTCTTAAACTGAATGGCGTTTAGGAAGCCTAAACTCTCTAAAGAGCTCTCCCATGGAGGGTTCTCCTTCTATGGGGAGGCTGACTCCCTGAATCCTATGTGCCTATTTAGGGCTACCAACTCTTAGAATTTTTCCAATAATCTTGTGATCTCCTGAACATGGGATCTTGAGATATACTTCAGTAATTTGCCGAAATCTTGGTATTTCTGAATGGTAGCTGTTTATTAGCTACTTTTAAATAATTTCTACTTATTTATAGTACTAACATGAATTTTCTAGACTTTTTGTCTAAAAAATAGTTCAGTTCATTAATAAATATACAAGAAATTTAATTGCTTTATCTTTCTGCCTCGTCTTACCATATACTCGTACTAAATATGCTCACTTTGCATTTTATCAATGAAATACATGTGTTTTACACACAGTCATCAATAAATTGACGTTTCAATTCAGCAAATTTTCAAAATCTTCTATACATTTCTAGAGGAAGATATAAATATTTCATTCTATTTTATTCGATTACTTGAAACAATATGCCCTTATGGAATTGTTTAGTTGTTGCTGGCAAAGTTATAAACGGCTTATCTTCCGCCTAACGTCTGCCTTAGATAACAAAAAATCCACACAATTGTTTAACCTGGTGTGACCAATATATCAAGCAATTGTCACTTTTGGCACAATGCCACGATTGTTACAACCCAGGGCTTCTTTATATATATTCTACAGAACAAATAGTCACCAAATTGTTTAAGTAACACGTTCACAATTTTATAATTGACTTTTGCACAGTTGTTTCTATTAATTAAAGCAAAGGAATACTTCAAGGAACAAAACCGAAAAACTAAGGAGAATTCACAGGATAATATTCAAGTAAAATGTAAGGTTAATGTTCACTTGAAAGATGGGTTTAGGCTTCACTATCAGTCCAAAGTCAGTCTTTTAACTTCCTCGAGGTTTAGATAAAGAAACGGAAACAACACTTCGTAGAATTAGAACAGTCACTCTCCTTGCAATAACTAAGCGGAATTCAGGCAACAGCACAATAACATTATCAGAACAATCTGAGACCCAACTCGAAATAAAAACTAAACTATCAACTCTTATCTTTTCTACTGACTGTTGACAGCTGGTTTCCATGGAACCAGCTGCACCAAAGCACCTGCTTTGTGTTCTTCTTTCTGACACTTGTTGCTAGTTTTACAATATTTTTTTTTTTTTAATTACAACTAACCTTAGAGGGGTAACAAGTAATTTTGATACATGGTACATAAGTAACATTGAATATAACAATGGAGAAACTACCCATTGGTAATACTCCATTTAGATTGCTCTGATAATCTGCCACTAGTTAGCATTTCTGAGTAGGTCTCGGGACCAACATCTTTTATTTCTAATATAATTTATGAATACATAATGGCAAAATAAAATACAATTAATTAAAAACCACTGCAAAAATATAGGTATTAAATAAAACATTATAATAATAGGGTTTTTTTTTTACAAATGATTGCTAATTATGAAAAAAATATCTAATTAATAATTATCACTAATTTATACAATGTTATTAAGGCCGAATACTCATGAAATATGTAATAAGAAACAACAAATAAAACTGAATATTTTTATTGTTAGAATCAATTGTTAGATTCTACCAAAAAATCGGAAATTCACTTTGAGTTTTCCGATTTTACCCAAAATGTATTAAAACAGGTTTGGAAGGATTTGTTACTTTGAGTTTACTTGATATTTTGGTGAAGACGTAAACAAAAAAAATTTAAACTGGTATGAAACATATTTTAACATCAATATCAAATAGTCCAAAATCAATATTAGCTTAAAAATTAAGACTCATAGAACCAATATGAATATAAATATATTTAAATTGTATAATAAGATTTTAAATACTGTACATATTTTACAGTTAACTGCAAAAGTAGGAGTAATTAAATATCATAAAATGACTGCCAAATTCTAAATGAAACATTAATTGGAAAGAATATTAATTTATGTAATGAAATAATAAATTTATTTAATTGCTTTTGCAATAAATGTAATGAATATTTTAATGTCAGTATCTATTATGAATGAGCATGTACTTATTAAACATAAAAAAATAGGACTTATAATGATTAACATAAATATATAATCAAACTATACGATACATGAAACTTTTACGGCTAAACAGATATATAATATTATTCTTGTTATTGTGTAATTTATTTTTTCTTTTTTTATTAGTTTGTCTTCTAAGATTTTCTTTCTATTTTAAAATGAATTTATATTTCTCAAGTGCTTTTATGATATACGAAGTGTGATCAAATGATAAGGATTTTTTTTGAATTTTTTTCGTCCTATACAATATAATTTCAAAATTTTTTGTTGTGTTCGTACACACGTTATGATCATATGTCCACATTTTGACTACATATAACATATATTATTTTTATGTAAGATGCCAGACGAGATTAAACAAATTATACCTATTTGTTTCCGTTTTTGTGTTTGCTATGTACGAAGAGTTATCAAAAATTAAGGATATTTTTGTCTTCTATGAGGCATAAAGGTTAGACTTGTGTTTGCGTGCTCGGATATTTGTTACTGTTGAAAAAATAATTACCTATAGAATAACATATACCACTTAAAAACATTTTTTTTTTTTTTTGCTTAAGTTGACTCACTTTACTTTAGTGTCAATATTTCAAGATTTTTTGAGCCCTTATACCAATAAATATATAAAAAGAATAATATATTTTCTGCTCCATTATTTTCAATAGCCAAAAATATCCGAGCAAGCAAAAACGCATTCAACCTTCTTTAATCTTTTCTAGCCTCTAAAATAAAATCAACATATGCTATAGTCAAAACTGTGACGATTAAAGCAACACAACAACAAAATATTTTTAAATTAGGGTCTACACAAAGTGGCTAAAATTCAAAAAGTATCCTTACCTTCTGAGCATACTTCGTATTTAGCAAATTCGAAAACAGAAACATGGGTAAACTTTTTTAAACTCGTCTGAGTTAAATATACAGGGTGATTGAAAAGTAACTCCCTATTTTAAAATAAATACAATTTATTTTAAATCTCAATTAAATCTCAATTTTTTGTATATATTACTTAATGAATGGTAATTTAATTTATGTTCTTGTTTTCCTTTCAGATTTATTTAAATCTGAATTTGGAAGAACTTGAAGGGCGAATGCGAGAAGTTATGATTTCCATCCCACAAGAGTTTCTTGCGAAATCAGTTGATGCGATTCCTGGTCGACTTGAGAAGCTGGTGGCAAATAAAGGCGCCCATATCGAATTTTAAATAAAAGCCCATGCATTATACTTCCTTCTCATATTCATTAATTGTAGAAATTATATTTTAAAAATAAATTATAGTTTTTTTAAAATAGGGAGTTACTTTTCAATCATCCTGTACACTGTAGAATATAGAACTAATAGAATATAGAGGCGATGATTCTATATTCTCGATGATGGTTAAACTGAACATAAGGATTGTGTTTTTTGTCTATTTACTCTGTACCTATAGTCTTCTTTGAAACGTTTAAAATAAATTAAAAAAGAATGATTTAAAATTAAATAATTTAGGGAATTAAAAAAATAACTGAATTAATATTCTGGGTTATCAAAGCAAATGGACGGATAGAATTAAACATAAGAATTTGTTAAATTTCAAACTTAACAATAAAAACATTTTGAATAAGAGCAAATACTTTCACACTTATATACTTAGTATATTGGAAGCTTTCATTTAGTTAAACCAAAACTATCTAGCAGATTCAGAGTTTCCATTTCATTTAACCACAACTATGTTACAGATTCATAGTTTTCATTTCACTTAGCCACAACTATCTTACAGATTCATAGTTTTGTTACAGATTCATAGTTTTGTTAGAGATTCATAAATTTATTAGAGATTCATAGTTTCTATTTCACTTAGCCACTACTATATTTACAGATTAATGGTTTTCATTTCACTTAGCCACAACTATCTTACAGATTCATAGTTTTGTTTAATATTCATAGTTTCGATTTCACTTAGCCATTACTATGTTTACAGATTCATATTTTTCATTTCACTTAGCCACAACTATGTTACAGATTCATAGTTTTGTTAAAGATTCTTAGTTTCTGTTTCACTTAGCCACTACTATATTTACAGATTAATGGTTTTCATTTCACTTAGCCACAACTATCTTACAGATTCATAGTTTTGTTTAATATTCATAGTTTCTATTTCACTTAGCCACTACTATGTTTACAGATTCATAGTTTTCATTTCACTTAGCCACATTATGTTAAAGATTTTTATTTAAGTTGGCAATAGATATTTTACAAATTTATAATTATGTTTAATTTTAGTTATAAGTAAATTACATATTTATATTCTAATTTCATTTAGCAAAAATTCAGTTACTCATCCGAACCTTTTATTTCATTTAACCATAAATAACTTACAATTTTATATTTTAATTTAAATTAACCACACAAAATGATGGATTCATAACGTTATCTAATTTATCCATAAGAGAATTATAATCCATAATTTCAAGTCATTTTACCATAATTATTTTTTAAATTATTCATTTTATTATAACATAATTTTAGCAGATATTATTTTTAATTTGACCATAAATATGTAATATCCTTGTATTTTAATTTAAAAATTTATTTTCTTTTTATATCTTTTTATTCATAAATTTTATTATTTAATTTGACTGATTTATTATATAATGTGATAGATTTAACTAATTTAATATTAAATAAATTATATTCAGACCTGTCCCTTAGATCCCTTATAGGGTGAACCGGGGAAACTGCCCTGTCTTCCACCACTTGTAGGGGGCCTACAGGACGACCGAAATGACGACGGACAAATGACCGATATCTTGATAAATGATGGATCCTGAGTGAACTAAAATCTGCAAATATGAAAAGAATGTAGCAATTTGTACGCTTTTTTTATTTTTATTACCTGAATAATATAAAAATTAAATATATATTATATATATATATATATATATATATATATGATTAAACCACAATATGATATGGGAAAACAAGACTAAGATCTTTCAATCGTAACAAACGGTCTTCGTTAGAGTCAAAAACCCAAATGAAACACTAGATGTAGAAAACATCTGGTGAGGGGTTGAGAAGTGTGGAAGGGAAGAGTGGTATTTTAAAAGGGTGAAAGTGCAGGAAAGGACAAATGTCCAGAAAGGTATGTTTGGAGAAATAAAGGAGTATAGAATGAAAGAGTAAAAAACTATCCACTAGCTGTCAACCCTCTTAGAAGAGGCTATTGCCCTCGTAACAAAATGATACAAGTTTGAAGAGCCCGTTATTAAAACCTATGCCTATTTCTAATTTCACACTTTTTCGGGTTAATTTTTCCCATCTTCTGACCTCTGGCTTCCAAGAGTTCGGGAGTAGACATATCAATTCTCCAAAATATGGTTGATGTGGACCGAAACATGTTGGTGTATAAAAATAAAAATTTTGGAGAATTGATATATCTAGTCCCGAACTCTTGGAAGCCAGAGGTCAGAAGATGGGAAAAATTAACCCGAAAAAGTGTAAAATTAGAAATAGGCATAGGTTTTAACAAAACTTGTATATATATTTATTTCATTGAATAACTGACCGTATTTCACTGATGTCATTTTCTTCACCAGTTTTTCAAGGTTTCTGAATACCTTCTACTTTCCTTCATCGAAACATTGGAGAATATTGGTAATGTTTTTACTGTTACTATTGATTTTCCTGATAACCTTATTTACATTCTTCTTCAAGTCATCCACTGGGTTTTTAGTAATTGGACGAAATTTGCATTTGCAATTACATTTGCAAAAATGTAATTTGCGAAATTTGCAAAAACATTACCCTCCCTTTAATCAAAGGTGAATACGGACCTGGTTATTGTTATGGCAACATCAAGACTCATAAACCTGGTAATAAATTAAGACCCATCATTAGTCAAATCCCCACTCCCACCTACCAGCTAGCAAAGAGGTTAAATAGTCTCCTCACTCCGTTCGCCCCTAATGCCTTTAGTCTTTCCTCGTCAACAGACTTCCTTGACCTGTTGAAGGTCTCAAATGGGACTGGCATTATAGCGTCGCTTGATGTAGAAGCGTTGTTTACTAACGTGCCAGTGGACAGGACTATCCAGTACATATTAGAAGAAATTTACCCTCAGGACAGCCAGCCTAAAATAAATATGCCGAAAAACGCCCTTAAGTCTCTCCTCGAACTCTGCACTAAAGAAGCCCCCTTTGTATCACCACAGGGTAAAATGTATAAACAGGTCGACGGAGTTGCTATGGGCTCTCCACTAGGGGTCTTGTTTGCCAACTTCTTTATGGGATGTGTGGAGAAAGTTGTATTCCAAAGGATAAAGAAACCAACAATCTACGCTAGATACATCGATGACATCTTCGTTTTGGCAGATAGTGAAGCGGACATTGCGCAGCTGCACTTACTATTGGAAGAAGTTTCAGGGCTTAAGTTAACAGCTGAAAACAGTAAACAGGGACAGCTGCCGTTCTTAGATGTCCTCATCAAACAAAACCCCCAGTACTTTAACACCAGTGTTTATAGGAAACCATCAAACCCCGGACTATGCTTGAATGGAAGGAGTGAATGTCCTGAAAAATATAGGAAATCGACGATAAACGCATACATAAAAAGGGCATTCACCCACTGCAGTGATTGGACCCTAGTACACCAAGAAATGGAAAAATCAACACAGGTGCTAATAAATAACGGATACTCCAACGCTGAAGTAACGAAAGCTATAAAGTCCTTTCTAGATCAATGGTACAATAGTAAAGTAGAGCCTCCTGCCTCTGGTGAGCCCCTTACACTCTACTATCGAGCATATATGCATAGAGAATATATGCAAGATGAAAGAGCCCTCCATAAATTAATAAAAGACAACGTGAAGCCCACAAACGAAACTGATAGACTACAGCTCAGAATTTATTATAAAAATAAGAAGACTAGTGACCTCGTGATTTCGAACAAACCTAAAGTCGACACCCCAGAGCTTCAACGCAGTCACCTAATATACCAGTACTCATGTTCAACAGGGGACTGTGCAACCCTGAATTCCAGGTATATTGGGATGACTGCAACGAAGCTCTCAAGGCGCTTGACAATGCATCTTTCAGCAGGAGCCCCCAAGAAACACACCGAGGAAGCACATGGTATCAAGCTCACAAGAGGCATGTTAGTTGAAGGGACTGTAGTACTGCAATATAACACTGACAATGATCGATTAGCCATTTTGGAAGCCCTACACATCAAAGATAACAATCCGAGCCTGAACATCCAAAATCATGAACTCAATGTTATACCAAGCAGCGCCACTTTTGATAGCAGTTACAAATTTGTTAGAGATCTCGAATCTAGTAGGGTTGGCAACAATTGAGGGTCCGACCTGATTGTTGTTACAACCCTACTATAACCTTCTTCCTTTTTTGATTGTCTTACTTTCATGTACTTTATTCTCTCCCTTTATATTTTTGTTACACCTGTTTTGTTTAGTGTTAGAGATTCATTTATTATTTATTATTGATATTATACATAGTTTTAACATATTTTAAACCTGAAGATGACCAATGCATGGTCGAAAGCTTGTGATTTTTTAGTGTATCGTGTTCTCAATATAGTCATTTAGTTTTATCAGTTGTTTACCTTGTTTGTCTACATGTCGTTGGCCAACTGCTTATGGAAATTACCTCTAGAGCAAAGGACGATTGTACGAAAAATAGAGGCTATCAGTAAAAAGGTTGTCAATGCAGAGGCTGCTGCACATTTCAATTCAATCTGTATCCAAGAAGACCTGCTGCCCACTTATACTAATATATATATATATATATATATATATAATTTTTTTTTGTTAGGGTTAACCTTGAAGTGTTGACTTACGTCATTCACTGAACCTTCCCTGAGACGGCCCTGGTTATAAATTCAGATTTTGAATAACTTTTAAAATTATTTTTTTTTCAAAATTTTTTTTTTATTTTTTTTTTTTCAATTTTGATTGTTATGAATCACACGCACTGACATTTCAATTAATAATCACTAAATGTAAATTATTTAGGATAAAATTATTACAAATACCATTTTTCCTTTATTATAAATTAAGGTATGGTTACCGTAAAAATAATTGATCTTAAAGTTACATGTTTGAGGTCCCCAAAGTCGTTGTATGACGTTTTTTTTTTTCGATTATGTGTATGACTGGGTGGGTGAGTGTGTATCCAAATGTTCGTGTAGACGCTGCAGTCCTAATTTTTGATGGATTTAATAAATATTTTATAAAAATTGGCCACATAGCTTAGATAAGGCTGTATAGTTTGGGAACTATTCTCTATTCTCGATGGTAGGAAAGGAACTTTTTTGGCCAAAATGTCTTTTTAGATTACATTTCATTTTGTCCTAAACTACTGGTTTGACAATCTTAAAATTTTATTATTATATTCAAGAATACAAGAGCAATAAGGAAAACAAATGTATGAAATATAAATATTTTGACTTATCATTCAATATGAAATTTTCTTTTTGTTTTACTTCCAAGTATTTACTCCAAAAAAAAAACACTTCCATTCTAGTGTTCTTGAAGAAAATTGGATGTTTTAGTTGACATTTTGACTTCTTGAAGCCCAGAACAATGTGCGTAATGTACTTCACCTCCTTACCCAAAAGAAAAAAAAATCAATAGATAGAAGGGCGGATTGATAAGCTAGTGACTTTTTGAATTTCCGACGCTGTTACTCTAAATACAAAAGTGCTGTCGTCATCTGTAATCTGTTAGTGAACAACTATCTAATTATGAGCCAGCTACCACGTGCAGTCGGTGTTTGATAGTCATTCAAAGCAGACAACCTCGTGTATTCTTACGAAAATGGAAAAAAATGAAATTTCGTGTGCTGATTAAGCATTACTTTTTACGTAAAAAATCCAACACTGATACTAAGAATAGACTTGATAAATACTACCGGGACTCGACACCATCAATTTTAATGGTTAAGAAGTGGTTTACATAGAGTTCTGTTGTGGTCGTACCAGCACTAGTGACGCCGAACGTTCAGGTCGACCAAAAGAAGAAATCGTCAAAAAAATCCATGAAATGATATTGGATAATCAAAGAATGAAAGTGCGAGAGTTGGTTCATGCTGTAGACATCTCAACTGAACGAGTATATCATATTTTACACGAATATTTGGACATGAAAAAACTGTCGGGTGCCGCGATTGCTCACACTTGACCATAAGTTCAATCGTGTGACCACTTCAAAAGAGTGTTTAGTAGCGATGTTCAGCCGTAATCCGGACGAATTTTTGCGCTGTTTTGTTACTGTAGACGAAACATGGATCCATCACAACACGCTAGAGACCAAGGAACAATCGAAACAGTGGGTTGCTGTGGGCGAACGTGGACCAACAGAGTTCCGTTGTGTTCGTACCAGCACTAGTGACACCAAACGTTCAGGTCGATCAAAAAGAAGTGACATAACTAAGGCTCCTGTCGATTCATTATAAAAACAATTCAAAATATCGAATGAATTGATGGAGTCAACGCTTTTACATTACAATAATTCTCATTGAATCTATTTTAACGCGAATATGAAAAAAAATCCAACATAGAATAACAAATATCCATTAAATGTCCATTAATATTAACTATTTATAAAAATAAGTATCATACTATCTATTCAAAAACATTATAAGTAAAAAAAAATTTTTTAAACTTCATTATTACTAAAAATTAAATATCACGACCCAATACATCAAATAGTTACTAGGAGAAGAAATTCATTAATATATACAGCATAATAGACTTTTAAAAAATGAAATGTGTAAACAAAATTAACTAGTTTATAAAAAATATTTAATTAGTTTTAATAATTAATTATGCAAAGACCGTTATTGTTAATAAGATTTCTTTTATAGACATTAAACAGATATATTTTTGTGATATTAGGTATCGTCATATCATATGAGAAATATGCTATTTTTTTTTACTTATTTTAATTATAATTAAATATAATAAAATATAATTAATATAAAACGATAATTAAGATATATATTATTCTATAACATTATAATGGAAATATGATTATAATAGAATACAATAACTAAAATATATTATTATACATTATATGATGTAATTTTTTTGAGGTTTGAGGTCCAATGATTTTAACTAGTCCTTTTGCCGACGTTTCGACATATATTTATGTCATCTTCAGGGCTACAACATGATTGTTTTACAATTAGCACTACTATTACTACTATTCTTGGCTACAACATGATTGTTTTACAATTAGCACTACTATTACTACTATGTAGCCCTGAAGATGACATAAATATATGTCAAAACGTCGGCAAAAGTACTAGTTAAAATCACTGGACCTCAAACCTCAAAAAAATTACATCATATAAATATTGGGTTAAGAAAACAAATCATGATGAATATTATACATTATAGTTCAATGTACATAAAGAAACATATAGAAACTAAACATCACAATTACAGTCTCTAACTTTCGGTTAGAATCGTCTTCAGGAGAGATAAGAAGGAGTAACCAACACTGGTTGGATAATCTACGAGCTTCCGAAGAAGCCCATATTTGGTTATTAAGTGCACGTTGTTCACCTGGCCTTAATCATAAGATCTAATGCTTCATTTAATAAGACCCTTGTCTTTGCATTTGGTTTTAATGTTATTTTTTTATTATCACATATATCACATTTTATTTTTTATTATTTAATTATTTTATTTATTAATATTATTATTTGTATTTTCAGTTTTATTTTATCATAACTTAGTCCGTAACTATTATTTATGTATCACAGTGCGTTTGGTTTCCCACTTTAATGTCCCCTGAAAACGATTCAAACCGAATATTAAAAGCTGTAAGTATGTTTTTAATTTCTATATATTTCTTTATGTATATCGAAAGATTATTATTATACATTATGATATATGATAATATATAATATCACAATTAAAAGAAACGGTCGAAAATATCGAAATATCGATGTGAGTTATGTCTGTGTCTTTCCTTCGTTTTGAATTTATTTTATTTATAATATATAATATATTATATACAGTACATAATTAAAATTTAAATCTTTACTAACCATAATAAAATTTAACATATTGAAAAAAGAAATATATTTAAACTATTGACTAGAGAATGTATACAACAGTAAACATGTTCACTTGAAGTAACAATCAATGATCAAAACAAAATATGAAATGGGAGAAAAAGACTAGGATCTTTCAACCGTAACAAGCCGTCTTCGTTAGAGTCAAAACCCAACCTCAGTTAGATTAGTCAATATTTCTGTGTTAAAGTCAATAATTGACGGTAACAAAGACGGCTTGCTTTGATTGAAGGAGCTTAGTCTTTTTTTTTCCATATCATATTCTGGTTTGATCATTGATATATATTCTCTTATTATGAATGAATATGACCGCCATTACGGTCGAAATATTGAAAAGTGAGTTTTTGTGATGTTTTAGACTATGTGTCACAGTCATTTTATGTGCTATCTGGTCTGCTGGACTGTTTTTCGTTTATCATGGTATATATATATATATATATATATATATATAGTTGAGTAGCAGTTTGCTTCTCAAAGAGTGTACTTCAGACATCTTCCCGATAATGACGGATGTTGAAATATCGAAGTGAGTTCTGTACTGACTTTCTGTGTTCTTTACTATTTGTAAAGTTTATATATATATATATATATATATATATATATATATATATATATATAGGTGTATAATGTAATCGGGATTCGGTCAATTTTCCAGGATCAAAATCAAACTCTCAATGCCGACGTTTCGGTTTTATTTAAAACCTTTTTCATAGGCCTACAAACAAAGGATGACAAGAAATCATATATAAACATCAACATATAACTAACATCAAAATGGAATATTACAGTTTTGAAAAAGCAAAAATATATATACAAGTAGAAGTAATAGAAAAGCAATAAACATTTTTATGAACTTACAGAAGTCAGAATTTTTGAATTAGAAAAATGATGAAATTTACATTATATAAAATGAAGTAACAATAGATAGTTAGTGAACTAACACCTTAACTGGTCAAAAACTTGGACCAGACTAACTGATTACAATTACATGTAAACCGAAACACTGTTCACTCAAAGAACACAAAAAGGAACTGAGGAAATTAAATTTCACTAAAATCAACTTAACACTCCTGAATAAATAGTGTTCAAATTGGTAATGTTACTTCTATGATTAACTGAACTTGAATCTTTTTTAATATATAGCATTTCGAGGGTCTTTCTTCTTTGCTCATCTTGTTCTTTATCTACTATAGTTGCTTCTTCAAAATCGAACATGTGACGCAATTATAGTAGATAAAGAACAAGATGAGCAAAGAAGAAAGGCCCTCGAAATGCTATATATTAAAAAAGATCTAAGTTACTTCATTTTATATAATGTAAATTACATCATTTTTCAAATTCAAAAATTCTGACTTCTGTAAGTTC
>JAPFBL010000302.1:182500-262500 GCA_026182355.1 Hermatobates lingyangjiaoensis
AATTATAAATATTGTAAGAAAAATGCAATATTTATTACTGTGTTGGATCAAGGACAGTGGAAGGTACAGGAGGTGGAGTATTTGGTTACCAAATACCAAATACTCCAAAGCTATGGGCATGTACACCAGTATCTTCCTAGCTGAAGTCTTTGTCATCGAAAGATGTGTAATATTTAATATGAATAATGGATATAAGAAAAGACATCTAGTAATAATGTCTGATTTTCAAACAGCGATAAAAACATTGAGCTCAAACCTTATTAGCTCAAAGATGGTCCTGAACTGCAAAAATAAACTCTATCTTTTGGGTATGAGGAACAGTATCTGTCTCTACTGGGTGCCAGGACATGCAGGAGTAGAGGGAAATGAATGAGCAGACGAACTTGTGAGAAAAGCTGCTCAGAAGCCGTATATAGGTCCAGAACCATACTGTGGTATAGGACAACACACTGTGCAAGAACTCCTTAGGAAACCGGATAGAGAAAACAGGAAGCAATACTGGGAAACCGCATATAGGTCCAGAACCATACTGTGGTATAGGACAACACACTATGCAAGAACTCCTTAGGAAACAGGATAGAGAAAACAGGAAGCAATACTGGGAAACCGCATATAGGTCCAGAACCATACTGTGGTATAGGACAACACACCATACAAGAACTCTTTAGGAAAGAGGAAAGAAAAAACAGGAAGCAATACTGGGATTCTCTTCAAGGACACAGACAATCAAAGATACTTCTCAATCAGTTTGAGAATAGGCAAATCTTTGATTGCATGGAAATGAGCAGGAATAATTTAAGAATTTTAACCGGTTTTCTAACGGGTCACTGAAAAATTAATTGTCATCTGCAAAAAATGGGCATTAGCAATGATAGTTTGTGCAGGTTCTACAAAGTTGAGGAAGAAACACCGCTGCATCTGCTGGCTGATTGTCAAGCCACTGTGCTACACAGAGGCAGGTGCTTTGGGACACTCAACAAAACCATAGAAGAGTTTTGTTGAGTGTCCCAATATTTTGTTGATATTGGGACACTCAATATTTTGGTACCATATTTCTGGTACCGTTGGACCCAGCAAAAGTGCTGAGCTTCTTGGAGGCGTTGAAACTAACTGGAGTACAATAGTACAGAATAAGGGAAAGTACAATAGTTCTTAGGACGCAGTACTACAATAACCCTCAATAAATAAAAAAAATAATAAACTACGAGTACATTGTTATTTTTTATACGAAAAATTTTGCTTACCATATTTTTGACAAAATTAATATACACATTCTTTATTATAGCAATGCGACTGCATATTGAAATATGAGAATAATTTTTTACGACTTTCAGTTTATTCAAATATAAATCTGTGAAGTTTCTGGTCTTAAATTTAATTTTTTTTTTTTTTTACATATATTAAAAGTGAAATAAATATTTTCTTTCGATACAAGTTAATACGAGTCTATATATTTTTTTAACTTAATCAAGCATAAAATGTAGTGGGAGGAAAAGGTCAGAAGAAATTTTTTTTTAAAGCCTGCAAGAATAAAAAGAAAATTTGACAGTACTACACTATAAGGTAAAGAAAAAATTTTTTGAGGTACAGAGTAACAGCCAGGAACAATATGAATGTTATGAGAATTACCGGGAATAGTGATTCACTGTAGATTAACATCTTTGTACTGTGTCCTCCCTTGAATAACGGAACAATGGAATATGTAGAAGCGTTGACCGTCCATATTGAAAAGCTAAATAAATTTATATTTAACATCAAACGAAACAAATTATTGAATAACGATGATAAAACTTATCAAAATGGAATAGACATTTTTTTTTATTCTTTAAACAAATAAATGGGTGAAAAAATTTGCTCATTACCACTATCTTTAATTAGTAACTCCCTATTTTAAAATAAATACAATTTATTTTAAATCTCAATTTTGTGTATATATTACTTAATGTATGGAAATTTAATTTATGTTCTTGTTTTCCTTTCAGATTTATTTAAATCTGAATTTGGAAGAACTTAAAGGGCGAATACGAGAAGTTATGATTTCCATCCCACAAGAGTTTCTTGCGAAATCAGTTGATGCGATTCCTGGTCGACTTGAGAAGCTGGTGGCAAATAAAGGCGCCCATATCGAATTTTAAATAAAAGCCCATGCATTATACTTCCTTCTCATATTCATTAATTGTAGAAATTATATTTTAAAAATAAATTATAGTTTTTTTTAAAATAGGGAGTTACTTTTCAATCACCCTGTATATATATATATATATATATATATATATATACACTAATAAATTCTCGACCGTGTGACAGATATACACCTAAAAAATGATTGATCGGGATGCGGTCAGTTTCTTCCACTTTCAATTCAAACTCTGTCTGTCATTGTTATCCTAATACTCAAGATTGTATTTAATTTTTCATAGTGTACTTCTTTTGTTTGTGTTTTAAAAAAAATGTACGTATTAAAATTCTTGTTTTCCTCTGTTTGTAGGCCTTTGGAAAAAAGATTTTAAATAAAATCGAAACGTCGGCAATGAGAGTTTGAATTGAAAGTGGAAGAAACTGACCGCATCCCGATCAATCATTTTTTAGGTATATGTATATATATATAAAAAGATTTCACATAAACACGTGAAACAACAATCAATGATTAAACCACAATAAGAATGGGAAAACAAGACTAAGATCTTTCAACCGTAACAAGCGGTCTTCGTCAGAGTCAAAAACCCAACCCTATATATATATATATTGATATTAATATAGCTTCACGACCACTGATATTTCAAATTCACACCAGGGATTTTTGAAGATTTTGTTCATAAAACATACAACTCCTGATTATAAGCCGACGTTTTGCCAAAAGTTGTTTTGCATTTTATAAGCGTATTATATCATCTTTTGCGGTTCTATTGTTACAAAATTTTTCTTTGTGTTGTTTGTTTTCTGTTGGGAGGTGTCCGGTGATGATTTTATCTTCCTTTGCTTATGTCGTTAATAAATTGTTTTTTAGCCTTGAAATTGCCAAACAACTTTTGGCGAAACTTTGGCTTATAATCAGGAGTTGTATGTTTTATGACCAAAATCCTCAAGAACCCCTTATGTGAATTTATATATATATATATATATATATGTATATATATATATAATTAAAGTTACGGCTAGAGAATACAAGAAAAAGGACGAACACTCACGAATCTCGATAATTTCGGCGTCTTGCCGTCTTCAGGAGAGTAGGAAGAAAGAAAATAAAAGGAGATAGAATGAAGGAACGGAGACGTAAATGCGTCCACTGGCGGATGTCAGTATATATATATATATATTGAATTCTGCTTGAGTGGTCCGGATATCGAATATGATTGGCTATTTTTGACTAAATAGACCTCCGGGGCACCTCCAATTTGGGAAGCTGACACCGCAGGACAACAGTTTGTTTTTACGAGGGACTGTGAGAACTCCAATATATGTCATGCTGGTGAGAGTGACTTCATTGAAGAGCTTCGATAAGTAAGAGCTTTTGTTAGCGCCGGAAACAACAGAGTCCAAAGAGGAAAAGTAAAAACTATTTAATCAAAAATAGCCAATCATATATATATATATATATATATATATATATATATATGATGACAGAATAAATGAGAGTTAAGTTTTTGACTCTGACGAAGACCGCTTGTTACGGTTGAAAGATCTTAGTCTTATTTTCCTATTTCTTATTGTGGTTTGATCATTGATTGTTGTTTCACGTCTTTATGCGAAATCTTTATATATATATTATATATATATATATATATATCAATGATCAAACCACAATAAGAAATGGGAAAACAAGACTAAGATCTTTCAACCGTAACAAGCGGTCTTCGTCAGAGTCAAAAACCCAACTGAACACTAGATGCAGAAAACATCTGGTGAGGAGTTGAGAAGAGTGGGAGGGAAGAGTGGCATTTTAAAAAGGTGAAAGTGCAGGAAAGGACTAATGTACATAATGTAATGTAGGACTAAAGGACATTAGTCCTTTCCTGCACTTTCACCTTTTTAAAATACCACTCTTCCCTCCCACTCTTCTCAACTCCTCACCAGATGTTTTCTGCATCTAGTGTTCAGTTGGGTTTTTGACTCTGACGAAGACCGCTTGTTACGGTTGAAAGATCTTAGTCTTACTTTCCTATTTCTTATTGTGGTTTGATCATTGATTGTTGTTTCACGTGTTTATGCAAAATCTTTTATATATATATATATATATATATATAGAAAACTAAAGTTTATCAGGACTCGGTCAGTTCTTCAGGTTCAAATTAAACTCTCATTGCGCCAACGTTTTCGTCTTTATTTAAAACCTTTTTCATATGCCTATGAAAAAGGTTTTATATAAAGACCAAAACGTTGGCAATGAGAGTTTAATTTGAACCTGAAGAACTGACCGGGCCCCGATAAACTTTAGTTTTGTTTCTATTCCACGTTCGATACTTTTAAAAATATATAATATATATATATATATATATATATTTTTACATAAATTAAAATTTTCAAAAGAACACACGGAAAAAAAATCACTGAACTCACTACTATATTTTGATGTCCTCGTCGTCAGGAATAGATGTGAATCGCTCCGATATAACGACGTTTACGGAGTAGTCAAGAGTCTTTGGATCAATTCACATCTATTTCTGACGACGAGGAATAGAAATAAAGCAGTGAGTTTAGTGATTCCTCTTCTGTATTTCTGTATCTTGCGGTTTGAGCCCTCTTTAAGAGAGACAAGAGAGAGAAACCAAGCGCACTGGTCTAGAGACGGTTTGAGACCGTTGGATTGGCTCTCTGAACCAGTGTTCATGGTCTCCCTCTCCTCTCTCTCCTGACATTGGTTTAGACCAAATATTAGAGATCGTAAGTGTTATTTTTAATTTCTCTATGTTTCATTGTGCACATTGAAGTATGTTTGTCTATATATATATATATATATATATATATATATATATATATATATATATATATTATTAGGGTAACTAGGTAGCAGACCTTCGTTTATACAAACATTATTAAATTTCTGTTGTACTTAGTACCAAGATAATGGAAATGTGAGATCCGGAATCTTGAAAAACTGAATCGAAAAATAATACATAGAGAAGTTGGAAAGAAATTTAATAATGTTTATATATGTATATATTTCGTTGAACAGCTGACCGTATTTTGCTGATGTCATTTTCTTCACTAGTTTTTCAAGGTTGCTGAATACCTTCTTCTTTTCTTCATCCAAACGTTGGAGAATGTTAATTAAGTTGGAACCGACATGTTTCGACTGGCTTCCAGTCATCTTCAGGGTGATTAATTAAACAAAGAAGAAAATTATTAGTCTTTGGAGTTGATATTAAGACACATTATACAGTAAAAGTTTAAAGTAGCTGCTCTTGGGCCTGGTTCTCGGGAGCTACTGACTGAAGTGGGGTGGATGGTGGGATGGGGGTACTGACAGTTAACGGTTTTTTCAACCATATATATATATGGTTGTTTATATATATATATATATATATATATATAATAAATGAGCAAACCACAATAAGAAAATGGGAAACAAGACTAAGATCTTTTAACCGTAACAAGCGGTCTTCGTCAGAGTCAAAAACCCAACTCAGTTGGTTTTTTATGTGAAACATAAAAAGTAGAAACATCTTTCAACAATGGATACTCCAACATTGAAATCACCAAAGCAGTAAAGTCATTCTTGTTTAAATGGTAGACTAGTAAAGTAGAGTCTCCAGCCTCTGATGAGTCTCTAACCCTCCACAATCGTGCATATATGCATAGTGAATTTAAACAAGATGAAAGAGCCCTCCACAAATTAATAAAAGAAAACGTAAAGCCTACAAACGAAATAAATAGTTTACATCTAAAAGCAGGGAGACTAGTAAATTTGTGCTCTTAAATAAACCAAAAGTTGACACCCAAGAGCTTCAACGCAGCCACCTAGTATACCAGTATTCTTGTTCAACAGGGGACTGTGCAACCTTGAACTCTAAGTATATTGGGATGACTGCAACAAAGCTCTCAAGACGTCTGACTATGCATCTCTCAACAGGAGCCCTTAAAAAAACTTACAGAAGAAGCTCACGGGATTAAACTCACCAGAGAAATGTTAGTAGAAGGAACTAGCACACTTTAATACAGTAATGACAAGAATAGATTAGCTTTCCTGGAAGCCCTCTATATGAAAGGTACTAATCCTACCCTCAATAGGGGGCCAGGCTAGCTCAGTGGTTACATGCTCACCTCTGAACTGATAGGACCGGGGTTCAATCCTCACCTGGCCCTCGATTTATTCACACGGGAGGTGAATAAATCTGAGTATGTCATCCCTCGGAGAAGGACGTTAAACCGTCGGTCCCGAGCCTCTACGATGTCATGTACTCGTTAAAGATCCCAACTCTAAATACATTTGAGTTAGGCAAAATTTAGGACTCCCACTGTAGAATCAATCTTCATTGTGTGGTATCACAAAGGGCCAATGATTGGCCTACGTGTGTTCCCTTGTGGGACTGCCACTGCAACCTAACCTACCTACCCTCAATATCCAAAATTATGATCTTAATGTTGTTCCAAGTAGCACCACTTTCGATAATAGTTTCAAACTTGTTAGAAAGCCAGAATCTAGTAGTGTTTGCAACAATTGAGGGTCTAACCTGAACGTTGTCGCAACCCTGCTAGAACCTGCTTTTGGTTTTGTATTCACTTGTATTGTTTCCTGTTTTATTTACGTTAAAATAGGTATCTTCAGTTTTTTTCCTTTTTCATTTGAGAATTTTTATATTCACTTAATAGGATTTTGACAATGTATAAGACCCGAAGATGACCTATGATGGTCGAAAGCTTGTCTGTTCTTGAATATGTGAGTATTTATTAAAGTCGTTGTTTCACACATGTTTTCTTAATAGTTTTGTTTGTCACGTTGACATGTCTCTGGCCCATTATATATGGCAATTACCTCCAGAACATCGTAAGATAATAAGGAAAATCGAGGCTGTCAGCAAAAGTTCGTAAATGCAAAAGCTGCTGCACATTTTAATTCCATTTGTTTACAAGAAGATCTGCTGCCCATTTATACGAATATATATATATATAAAGATTTCACATAAACACGTAAAATAACAATCAATGATCAAACCACAATAAGAAATGGGAAAACAAGACTAAGATCTTTCAACCGTAACAAGCGGTCTTCGTCAGAGTCAAAAACCCAACTGTTGGGTTTTAAAACTATTTTAAAACTATTTAACAATTTTTTAATTTTTTAATGTTTATATTTCTATTTTGTTAGTCAAAGTGTTAGAATTTAGTTTTGGTTAAAAAATTGTTAAATAGTTTCAAAATAGTATATATATATGTTCATAAATCACCCTGTAGATGTTTCAAAGAAGACCGAAACGTCGGTAGCAATAAAAAAATGGACATATCATTATGTCGTGTATGGTGAGTTAATACACGTAGTTCCTAGAGAAATCAAAGTGAGACTACAAGATTTGGAAAAGAAATCCAGAAAACTGATAAAGACAAAAGTGGGCAGAAAATTTAATCTCACACACACACACACACACACACACATATATATATATATATATATATATATATATATCAATGATCAAACCACAATCAGAAATGGGAAAACAAGACTAAGATCTTTCAACCGTAACAAGCGGTTACTCAGTTGGGTTTTTGACTCTGACGAAGACCGCTTGTTACGGTTGAAAGATCTTAGTCTTGTTTTCCCATTTATGATTGTGGTTTGATCATTGATTGTTGTTTCACGTGTTTATGTGAAATCTTTTTATATATATATATATATATATATAATAAACATTATTAAATTTCTTCCCAACTTCTCTATCTATTATTTTTCGATACAGTTTTTCAAGATTTCGGCTTTGTCCCGACGGCTTACCATACACCTTGCAGCAGGTGGTCCTAAAGACCATACTCAGAATACCCATAATGTTACACTCACTAGAGAAATGTTAGTCAATAACACAGAGGTTTTGTACTACGAAAAAGATAAAAACAGGCTAATGATATTAGAAGCCCTGAAAATTTTGGAACGAAGACCAAACATGAGTTATCAAACCGCAGGCTTCAATAATTTGTTAAAGCTATATACGGGAAATACACACCAGAGACAGCAGTTGGAGTTGCAGAGTGAAGATATCCTAGGGACATCGGAATGAAATGGCAGCATTGATAGTGTAAAACCTAATGTAACCTGTCATTTTGTTATGATTACTAAATTGCATTATTGTATCGATTGTTAACTTTAAACTCATAGAAATATGTTATGTATAACTTTTATTTATGTTTTCTATTTTTAATTGTATAGTGAGTAGCTTCGATTTATCTATTATCAAACCCTGAGGATGGTCAATGATGACCGAAACGTTGATCTGTATTTTTATTTGTAATTTTTTCATCATTAAATAGATAGTACGAACAAATCTTTTGGTGAACTGTTGTACTCAGTACCAAGTAGATGGAAATGTGAGATCCGAAATCTTGAAAAACTGTATCAAAAAATAATACATAAGAAGTTGGGAAGAAATTTAATAATGTTTGTATAAACGAAGGTCTGCTACCTAGTTACACTAATATATATATACAGATATATATATTATAAAAAAGAAGAAATATTAACAACTATTTATAAGTATAGTTTGAGATATCTGAAATACAAGTGTTAAGAAAACCTATTGATAAAGAATGATTCTGGGAGATGACCTTCCGTCAAGGAGGAAAATCTATGGTAATATGAAATTTCAATAAAAGTTAATTTAACTATCAAATGTATTTATGTTGAATTTTAAATGTTAAATATTATTTAAACAACGAAATATATTGGTCACGTGAGAGTTCAAATTTGGGTCAGGCAGAGATGTTAAGGTAGAATAAATATTAAAAGTAAAACCATTTGAATCTATATTATGATTAGGAGTATATGTTATTTTCAGAAATCCAGAGAACTGATAAAGACAAAAGAGGGCAGAAACTTTAATCTCATATATATATATATATATATATATATATAAAGATTTCACATAAACACGTGAAACAACAACCAATCAAGTCAGTTGGGTTTTTGACCCTGACGAAGACCGCTTGTTACGGTTGAAAGATCTTAGTCTTGTTTTCCCATTTCATATTGTGGTTTGATAATTGATATATATATATATATATATATATATATATATATAAATTCAAAACGAAGGAAACACACAGAAAGACACAGACATAACTCACATCGATATTTCGACCATCGTCGTCGTCAGGAGGTGTGAAGAGCGATGAGTAAAGAGTCCCGCAGGAAGACGCTGCTCTGCCTTCCTGCGGGACTCTTCGCTCTTCGCTCTTCACAACTCCTGACGACGACGATGGTCGAAATATCGATGTGAGTTATGTCTGTGTCTTTCTGTGTTTTCCCTTCGTTTTGAATTTATTTTATTTAAAAAAGTCCGCTGGACCGTTTCTTTTAATTGTGGTATATATATATATATATATATATATATATATATATATATATATATATACAAATTTCACTGATAAAACGAAATACGATCCAAACTGGACACAATACGAGTTCTGTATATAATACGAACTCGTATATATATACAAATATATATAATATAAAAAAGAAGAAATATTAACAACTATTTATATTGTAATAGTTGTTTATATCGATCTAGTAGGATGTAAAATTTGGAAAAACAATTTTTACCTCCAGAAAGGACTATAAACAGCTTCTTACATCTTGTTTTTCTATAATAATGTCAAACATTTAACACTGGAAAAGGAATTTTTTCTATGAATTTCAACTTTATGGAAAGATTAAAAATAAGTAACAAATCAGTATGCTGGCAGGATAATTTGTATCATAAGAAAGGACAATAAACATTTTTTTACGTCTTGTTTTTGTATAATAATGTAAAGCATTTAACATTGGAATAGGATTTTTTTCTATGAATTGCAATATTATGGTAAGATTGAAAATAAGCAGGAAACTAGACATTGTTTAAATCCCTCTAGTAGGATGAGAAGGCTGGCAGAATATCTTGTATCATAAGAAAGCACAATAAACACCTTTTTACGTCTTGTTTCTGTGTAACAATGTAAAACATTTGACATTGGAATAGGATTTTTTTCTAAGAATTGCAACATTATGGTAAGATTAAAAATAAGTAGCAAACCAGTTTGCTGGCAGAATAATTTGTATCATAAGAAAGGACAATAAACAGCTCTTTATGTCTTGTTTCTGTGTAACAATGTAAAACATTTGACATTGGAACAGGATTTTTTTCTAAGAATTGCAACATTATGGTAAGATTAAAAGTAAGTAGCAAACCAGTTTGCTGGCAGGATAATTTGTATCATAAGAAAGGACAATAAACAGTTCTTTACGTCTTGTTTCTGTGTAATAATGTAAAACATTTGACATTAGAATAGGATTTTTTTCTAAGATTTGCAACATTATGGTAAGATTAAAAATAAGTAACAAACCAGTTTCCTGGCAGAATAATTTGTATCACAAGAAAGGACAATAAACAGCTCTTTACGTCTTGTTTTTGTGTAATAATGTAAAATATTTAACATTGGAATAGGATTTTTTTCTAAGAATTGCAACATTATGGTAAGATTGAAAATAAATAGCAAACTAGACATTGTTTAAATCCTTCTATTAGGATGTGAAGGCTGGCATAATATCTTGTATCATAAGAAAGGACAATAAACATTTTTTTACGACTTGTTTTTGTATAATAATGTAAAGCATTTAACATTGGAATAGGTTTTTTTTCTAAGAATTGCAACATTATGGTAAGATTGAAAATAAATAGCAAACTACACATTGTTTAAATCCCTCTAGTGGATTAGAATGCTGACAGAATATCTTGTATCATAAGAAAGGACAATAAACATCTTTTTACGTCTTGTTTTTGTGTAATAATGTAAAGTATTTAACATTGGAATAGGATTTTTTTCTAAGAATTGCAATATTATGGTAAGATTAAAAATAAGTAGCAAACCAGTTTGCTGGCAGAATAATTTGTATTATAAGAAAGGACAATAAACAGTTCTTTAGGTCTTGTTTTTGTGTAATAATGTAAAGCATTTAACATTGGAATGGGAGTTTTTCTAAGAATTGCAACGTTATGGTAAGATTGAAAATAAATAGCAAACTACACATTGTTTAAATCCCTCTAGTGGATTAGAATGCTGACAGAATATCTTGGATCATAAGAAAGGACAATAAACATCTTTTTACGTCTTGTTTTTGTGTAATAATGTAAGGCATTTAACATTGGAATAGGATTTTTTCTAAGAATTGCAACGTTATGGTAAGATTGAAAATAAATAGCAAACTAGACATTGTTTAAATCCCTCTAGTGGATTAGAATGCTGACAGAATATCTTGGATCATAAGAAAGAACAATAAACATCTTTTTACGTCTTGTTTTTGTGTAATAATGTAAAGTATTTAACATTGGAATAGGATTTTTTTCTAAGAATTGCAACATTATGGTAATATTGAAAATAAATAGCAAACTAGACATTGTTTAAATCCCTCTAGTGGATTAGAAGGCTGACAGAATATCTTGTATTATAAGAAAGGACAATGAACATCTTTTTACGTCTTGTTTTTGTATAATAATGTAAAACATTTAACATTGGAATAGGATTTTTTTCTAAGAATTGCAACATTACGGTAAGATTAAAAATAAGTAGCAAACTAGACAATTACTATACAATTGGAAACTTAATTCTTTTTAACAAATTCATTGTTTATTGTAACCAACGTAATAAGTTGTTATATTTATATAAATTCGAGTATTTTTCACTTCAGAAAGGGAACTATATATTTAAAGTAAGAAAATCTACATGAAATAAGCATAATTTACTTAAACATAAATATTACATTTGGTACATTCACAAATAATTTTTTTTTTTTATTTATGACGATTGAACCAAGAGTTCAGTAAAATTGAATATTTTAAATGTTTTTAATAAACGTTAAATTTTTTTTAGACAAATCTTAATGATCGTTTCCGTTGTCAATGTGATTTTTAGAATGTAAAAAACTTTTAAAATTAATAACTAAATTCCTAATTTTTTTTTACTAGTTAATATATTAGGTTTAACAAGATCATTGCATTATACATAAATAAAAATTTCATTCTGAGTTTAATTGATGAAGGGGTAGTAATGGAGTGATTAAGAGCCTCTAATAGTTTCTAACATTCAACTTCGACTTTCGGCCTTCACGAGCCTACCCGGTTAACCTGCTATATGGAGGGACAAACGATGGAGGAGGAGAAGGTGAACAGGGGCTGGGCCTGACCACCTTTGTTTCACATCCTTTCTAATCCCCAAATCCCCTCCTTTTATCTCAGCCCCAATCTATGGTGATATGTGATCCGTGCCGAAGGATGGATGATACAAGGGTTACTGCATTATAAACGGAGCCTCAAGGGTACCAGGTGACCCTCTTGAGTAAATAGCCTAACCCAGATATGCGGTGCTCTGCCGGAGCGGATAAAATACAACCGATGGAGCTTCCGAGATTTTCCCCTGAAAGGAGAAGGAAGTCTGAAGACCATCCTCCAGAAGTTTAGAGGGTCCAAAAGCGCTAAATAGTGGGAGCTAACCTCCCACAAGTTCACCTGAGGACATGAAGAAGGAGAAAGGAAGTTACTTTCTCCCGAAACTTAGAGAACCTGAATGGACATTATCAATGCTGGTTTGTGCAGATTCTGCAAAGAAGAGGAAGAAACACCGTTGCACCTGCTGACCGACTGAAAGGGAACTTTTGCTGCACAGAGGTAGGTGCTTCAGGACACTCAACAAACCATAGAAAAAAAACTTTTACCACTGGAACCAGCAAAAGTGCTGAGCTTCTTGGAGGCGTTGAAGCTAACTGCCGGGGTATTTTAGTACAGAAGAGAGGAAGTACAATAGTTTTTTTACACGCAGTGCTAAAGTCATCCTCAAATAACAGCAATAATAATAATTGATGAAACAAAGTCTCCAAACAAAAAAAGTGTTTTTATTCTACTAGTTTCGACCACTTAGTGTTCATCATCAGGTAAACTTCTAGAATTCTAATTATAAATTAAAAGTTACAAAAATATACTTGAATTGTAAAGAATAAAATGAAAATTTATTGACATACCTTTTGGAAGAAGTGGAGGACCAAACTATTGGATGTGTCACTTATTTTTCATTTTATTGTATAATTAAAATTCTTGTATATTTTTAATATAAAATTCCAGTTTATTTTTTTTTTACTATTTTATTACAACCACCCAACAGATAACAAGTAATATTGATAAGTGATATATAACAAAATGAAATAAAAGAGTGGAGAAATCACCCATTGTTGGTACTCCATATAAATTATTCTGATCACTGGAAATCAGTTAGTATTGCTGAGTAAATCTCGTGGCCAACATCTTTTTAGCCTTCTGGTAGGGTTGGTAGGAATCTGGTGGGATGATAATTGCTGAATTAAAGGGTCTAGGTGATAGAGGGTAAAGATTCATGAAATTTGCGGTATCGTGATCGGATTTCATGGTGGATAAAAGGGATTTTTAAATCGTTATGAATTTTATCATAAAAGAAAAATAAAAGCGAGCCTTCTACAAATTTTTCGAAGGATTATGTATTGAGCTGTTTGTATTCTTTGGATATTTGTACGCTTGGATGATCCCCAGATTTTGAGTCTGTAAGTTTAAAATCGGAGTTCATTTTTTTTTAATTTCCTATTTGTATCGTACAAAATTTACCTGAAGATGAACGCTATGCAATCAAAACGCGTTAAATAAAAAGAGTTTTTTTTTGTGTGGAGACTTTTTTTATCAATTCATATACATATATATATAATTAAAATAAGCAGTGCCACATAAACAGTAACACAACAAAGACTCACTTTTCAATATTTCGACCGCCATTACGGTCGAAATATTGAAAAGTGAGTCTGTGTTGTGTTTCTGTTTATGTGTCACTGCTTATTTTAATTGTTATTTGTCCTGCCGGACCGTTTTTCGTTTATCATGGTATATATATATATATATATATAGGTGTGTTCTCTAATCGGGGTTCGGACCGAACCCCGATTAGAGAACACACCTATTATATCAAACGGTCGATATATTATTTAATCTGTATATATATATATATATATATATATATATATATATATATATATATATACAGTTATATGTATAATTATAAATTTAACATATTAACAACGTTGTTTATGTTGTATGACTAATAATACTTGCTCAATTTAAATTTACAAAAAAAAAATCCACACAAAATATGATAGTTTGTTTATAAACATATCATTCTTCAATTAAGTGAGCCACCGTCAATATTTCTTTACATTTTGGGCAAAAGGGTCTTTGCTCTTTAGATAATAGGTAACTATGTGTAATTCGTGTGTGACCTATACGTAGGCGGTTAAATATCACATTCGTTTCTCGATTTCCTGTTCCAGTGGTCATTGTTGTCCCAATGGATCCCATTATTTTCCGAAGTTAAGTAGTAGTTTCTTTATTCCATTCGGTTTTCCATCCTGTATTTTATTTTTATTTTTATTATTTGAAGGTGACTATAGCACTGCATCTTCAAAAAAACTATAGTACTTCCCCTCTTCTGTAATAAAGTACCCAGCAGTTAGCTTCAACGCCTCTAAGAAGCTCAGTACTTTTGGAGGTTCCAGCGGTAAAAGTTTTTCTATGGTTTGTTGAGTGTCCCGAAGCACCTACCTATCTGCAGCCAAATTGCCTTACAAGTTATCAGCAGGTACAACGGTATTTCTTCCTCTTTGCAGAATCTAAATCAGTAGCTTGTTTGATATCACATTCGTTTCAGTGATTTCTTGTTCCAGTGTTCATTGTTGTCCCAATGGATCCCATTATTTTCCGAAGTTGAGTAGTTTCTTTATTCCATTCGGTTTTCCATCCTGTCCATATTGTTTTTATAATATTTTTCCTGATCTGTAGTATTACTAAACAAAATAGGACCTAAGCAATGAAATTGGATGGATTAATGTTAAAAGTCAGTTTTATCTATTACTAAAGTGGTGTTAATAACGCTTAAAGCAATCAATTCTAAGGATTTTTTTTTTATCATAAACATAGTTTTAATATTTTTTGCTAATGTATTTTACTATAAAGTAAAGTCATGATGAATAGAAAATGTTTTTGAAATTTTTGGGAATTTAAAAAGAAATTGTATCTACTGAGATCATTTTTAATATTTAAAAACTACCAAATGTTTATCGAAAGTTTTTTTTAAAAAATGGATATACGAGATGTGATTAAGAATTAAGGACACTTTTTGAATTTGGTAGGATCTGTACACTCTGATTTCAAAATTTTTTTGTGTTGTGTTGGTATGCTCGTCACAATCATATGTGTTGTTTTAGTGTGAAAGGCAGAAAGGTTAGATTTCTGTTTGCGTGCTTGGTAATTTTTTCTATTGAAAAAATAATTACCTGTGGAATAATTTATACCTCTTACAAACCGTTTTTCTTTTCTTTTCTTTCTTTTGCTTCCTTTGACTCATCGTATCCCACTGTCAAGATTTCAAGCGTTTTTGAGCAGTTAATACCATTATTACTCAAAAATTAATACACACTCACTTTATGATCGATAAAAATAAAAAATAGAGCCTCCCTGTTCCACAAATCTTAATGTTTTAACTTATTGTGATACAACAACATATCAATTTACGATTCTGAAACTAGTACAGCTTTTGACTTCTTTTTTCCGGTGATACTAGGGAATTTAAAATTCCACTAAAATTGAATTTACATGAATATTGGTTGAGAAAAATATTTTGGGGGCTAGGTTAGCTGAGTGGCTAACGTAATCGCCTCTGAACTGATAGGTCCGGGTTTCGATCCCCACCTGGTCCATGATTTATTCACGGAAAAGGTGAATAAATCTGAGCACGTCGTCCTTTGGAGAAGGACGTTAAACCGTTGGTCCCTTAGCCTGTACGATGTCAAGTACTCGTTAAAGATTCCCTACTCTAAATACACTTGAGTATGGGATAAATTTAGGACTCCTACTGTAGAATCTTCATTGTGTGGTATCACAAAGGGTCAATGTTGGGGGTCAGGCTAGCTCAGTAGTTACGTGATCACCTCTGAACTGGTAGGACCGGGGTTCAATGCTCACCTGGCCCTCGATTTATTCACGCGGGAGGTGAATAAATCTGAGCACGACATCCCTCGGAGAAGGACGTTAAACCGTCGGTCCCGAGCCTGTACGATGTCAAGTACTCGTTAAAGATTCCCTACTCTAAATACACTTGAGTATGGGAAAAATTTAGGACTCCTACTGTAGAATCATCATTGTGTGGTATCACAAAGGGTCAATGTTGGGGGTCAGGCTAGCTCAGTAGTTACGTGATCACCTCTGAACTGGTAGGACCGGGGTTCAATGCTCACCTGGCCCTCGATTTATTCACGCGGGAGGTGAATAAATCTGAGCACGACATCCCTCGGAGAAGGACGTTAAACCGTCGGTCCCGAGCCTGTACGATGTCAAGTACTCGTTAAAGATTCCCTACTCTAAATACACTTGAGTATGGGAAAAATTTAGGACTCCTACTGTAGAATCTTCATTGTGTGGTATCACAAAGGGTCAATGTTGGGGGTCAGGCTAGCTCAGTAGTTACGTGATCACCTCTGAACTGGTAGGACCGGGGTTCAATGCTCACCTGGCCCTCGATTTATTCACGCGGGAGGTGAATAAATCTGAGCACGTCATCCCTCGGAGAAGGACGTTAAACCGTCGGTCCCGAGCCTGTACGATGTCAAGTACTCGTTAAAGATTCCCTACTCTAAATACACTTGAGTATGGGATAAATTTAGGACTCCTACTGTAGAATCTTCATTGTGTGGTATCACAAAGGGTCAATGTTGGGGGTCAGGCTAGCTCAATGGTTACGTGATCACCTCTGAACTGGTAGGACCGGGGTTCAATGCTCACCTGGCCCTCGATTTATTCACGCGGGAGGTGAATAAATCTGAGCACGTCATCCCTCGGAGAAGGACGTTAAACCGTCGGTCCCGAGCCTGTACGATGTCAAGTACTCGTTAAAGATTCCCTACTCTAAATACACTTGAGTATGGGATAAATTTAGGACTCCTACTGTAGAATCTTCATTGTGTGGTATCACAAAGGGTCAATGTTGGGGGTCAGGCTAGCTCAATGGTTACGTGATCACCTCTGAACTGGTAGGACCGGGGTTCAATGCTCACCTGGCCCTCGATTTATTCACGCGGGAGGTGAATAAATCTGAGCACGTCATCCCTCGGAGAAGGACGTTAAACCGTCGGTCCCGAGCCTGTACGATGTCAAGTACTCGTTAAAAATTCCCTACTCTAAATACACTTGAGTATGGGATAAATTTAGGACTCCTACTGTAGAATCATCATTGTGTGGTATCACAAAGGGTCAATGTTGGGGGTCAGGCTAGCTCAGTAGTTACGTGATCACCTCTGAACTGGTAGGACCGGGGTTCAATGTTCACCTGGCCCTCGATTTATTCACGCGGGAGGTGAATAAATCTGAGCACGACATCCCTCGGAGAAGGACGTTAAACCGTCGGTCCCGAGCCTGTACGATGTCAAGTACTCGTTAAAGATTCCCTACTCTAAATACACTTGAGTATGGGAAAAATTTAGGACTCCTACTGTAGAATCATCATTGTGTGGTATCACAAAGGGTCAATGTTGGGGGTCAGGCTAGCTCAGTAGTTACGTGATCACCTCTGAACTGGTAGGACCGGGGTTCAATGCTCACCTGACCCTCGATTTATTCACGCGGGAGATGAATAAATCTGAGCACGTCGTCCCTCGGAGAAGGACGTTAAACCGTTGGTCCCGAGCCTGTACGATGTCAGGTAATTGTTAAAGATCCCTACTCTAAATACATTTGAGTTAGGCAAAATTTAGGACTCCCACTGTAGAATCAATCTTCATTGTGTGGTATCACAAATGGCCAATGCTTGGCCTAAGTGTGTTCCCTTGTGGGACTACCACTGCAACTTAACCAAACATAAACATACTCTTATGTAACTAATAATACCTAACCTAACATAACTATTGTACTCTTACCATTGATCTTAGCATTTATTACATATTTTGTTAATGATTCACTGAACTAATAGACAATATGAATGGGCCACCATTCTAGGTTTTTATTGTACGGAGCAGATATTTGGGTGTACTCGTATTTCAGAGAATTGAAAAATATAGGAGGAAGCTTACAATGGTTCAGCATATATAAAAATATATTTTTATTATATTTTATTTTTAATGTATTATTTTATTATTTTAATATAAGTTAAAATTAAGTATATTAATATATAAGTTAATTGCATTGTACTTTATAGTTATTACTATATAATAATACCTCTTCTAAACTCTCATTTCTGGGTGATAAAAAATTTGCATTTCTTTTTGATTTTCTTTTCTATTCCATAAATCTTACAATTCATATATATATATATATATATATATATATATATTAATTTAAATTTTCAACAATTTAAACGAAGAGGCCTTGCCTCTACAGTTGATTCTACTTGTGTGTTGATTCTACAGTGGGAGTCCTAAATTTTGCCTAACTCAAATATACTTAGACTAGGGATTTTTAACGAGTACCTGACATCGTACAGGCTCGGGACCGACAGTTTAACGTCCTTCTCCGAGGTATGACATGCTCAGATATATTCACCTCCCTCGTGAATAAATCGAATGCCAGGTGAGGATTGAACCCCGGTCCTATCAGTTCAGTGGTGAGCACGTAACCACTGAGCTAGCCTGGCCCCCCATGATTGAGGTCAATAAGCGAATCATAGAAGCCAATAAATATCCAGAAGTCATGATCTTAGAACCTATCTTAGGCGAGTACACCCCTGTTACATATATTGAAACGTGAAGATTCATCAGGAAGGTAATCTACGATCCATCATTTCCCAGATCAACAACCAAAGCTACAAGCTGCCCAATACGATAAATAGTATAATATGGAAATACTTATCTGCTAAATTCTTGCTACATTCGACAAATGATTTTTTGAAAAAAAATACGGAGCTACAGACCCAAGGGACTTACAACCTCACTGGATATCTATTTATAATTGTACTTCTGATTAAAACAATTAATATAATCGGTAATGATGTTCACAATAACACCACTATCGTCCCTCCAACTTTATAACGATGCATATTGGAAAAGCTATTGCAAGCATGTACAAGGAAAAACCCTTTCAAACATATCGACAAAACGTTGTACCAACAAGTGGACGGGTAGCGATGGGATCTCCACTGGGCGTCACATTTGCTAATTTTAATATTTGCACTTTGGAGAATAGAATTTTAAAGGAAGATAAACCATACTAGCCTGATATATATTATCGCTAAATAAACAATTGTTTTCTAATATTTAAATGACTTTGAAATGCTACTGGAAATAAAAAGAACATTCAAAATGAAGTCTTTGCTGAAATTTACCGATGAGGTAGATGTAAAGAAAATTAATTTCCTAGACGGGCAGATATCTGCAGATGATAATGAGTTATAAACAGCAATGTTTTTTTCAAGTCAACACACAGCGGGTTATAGTTTAATAGCAGCAGAAGTGAATATATCCCTCAAGATATAAATATGGCACTATCAAATCATTAATAGATACAACATTTAAAATTTAAGCAGATTGGGGCATCTTTAACAAAGCAGTTGGAAATTTAAAACAGCTTTTTATCAATGGTTATAGTGTAACAGTAAATTTGATAAAACTTTTAAAAACTATATTAATCACAAAAATGAGAAAATTGAAGGGGATAAAGTAAGAAATCAAACAACCTAAAAGAGAAACTGCGAAAACCAATTTTCTGACAACTATAAAACAGATGAAATAATACTTAAAAAATATTAAAGACTAATATCAAGTGTAAAAAACAATAAGACTGCATCCAGTATATTAGTTTCTACAAGTTTCTACATCTGATTATATGGAACCAGAATGAGAAGAACAGCTATTGAAACAAACGAACCTAGTGGAACCTCTACATACGAGCTACTCTACTTACGAGAAACTCGAGATACGAGAGGTCTTTCGAGCAAAAATCTTGCTCTACATACAAGAGAAAATTCAAGTTACGAGAATTTCCAGATGGTTCCGCTAGGAACCTACTAGTCGTACTAGGAACCTATATAGCTACTAGTCGTGCTACAGCTCTTTTTAATGACACTTGCCTTACACATTTCCGTAACATTTTGAAAGGGAGGCAGAGACAAACCTCCTTTGATAAGTTTTTCTTCAAAAGACCTATAGAAAGTGAAAGTCTTGCGATTCCAGCTAAAAAGGCAAAAGAAAGCGAAGAAAAGTAAAAACTGATACAGTAATGTTAAAAAGCAAAACAAAAAGCAGAAAAAAGTGCATAAATAAATTATTGCCGTAAAAAAATTTAGTTTTTCATAGAGTTAACTTTAATTTTAAGTGGAAGTGCTCATAATAAACTCGCATTTTATTTCGTTAATATCATCTTATTTATCTTATTACTGTATTTTTATGTTCAGTCACTGTTTGAATGTGTTTTTAGTAATCAGGAAGATGTGTTTATAGTTAATTAGGGTTAACTTGAATGATTTTGGCAGGCCGGGAACAAATTAATTGGTTTTCAGTTATTTCTTATGGGAAAAATTCGCTCTAGATACGCGCACGATCCGGGAACGAATTAATCTCGTATGTGGAGGTTCCACTGTATATGAGTTTTAATGTTCACTAGGAAACGGTGAGTTCCTAAATTACTTATATATAGGATCAACAATTTTCTAGGAGGCTAACAATGCATTTGGTTTCAGGAGACTCTAAAAGAATCCTACAAAAGATACACACAAAAAAAATAATTTCAATAATAACAATTGTAAACACCACTAAAGGACGGAAGAAAGACTCAGGATACTAGATGCGCTGTACATACTGGAAAAAGCTCCTAGTATGAACGATCCAAAAGATAACTTTAACAACCAGTTGCACTGGTTTGGAAACCTAAGGCAAGTGAAAAGGTTGATGATAAATCCGACAACCCTAACCTTCGCCGTGTAACCTGTTTATCGTGTCTATAGACTGTTCACTCTATTATAGTAATGTGATTATAGTTATTTCGAATAATTTTGTTATGTGTAGTTTTAATTTTTTTCTTTTTTACTGAAGATGGTGGATGTAACACCGAAACAAGTTCAATGAAAAATTCAAAAAAATATAGTGTTTTAATTTTTAAGTTAAACTCTGAAACGAAGAAAAGATTTCAAAATTTAGAAAAATATTCCACGAAGTTAAATTAGGTATACCTACCTAAAATTTTGCTTAGAAATGCTAAATGACTTCTCTATGTTGACGATGATTTATGTATTTGGCCAGATGATTGGATAACTTCAACAAGATTGTTACGCCTATTCAATTTACAATAAAATTAAAAATAATAATAAACTCCATTTCCTGGACGTACTTTTGTATCGAAATAGTAACAAATTGAACTATAGTATTTAACAGAATATTTACAAATGTATCCTCTTATGATCATTTCTTCTCTGCACACGCCCTCATTATCAAAAAATCTGTTTTCAATAGTATGTGTTCTTCAGAGCTTTTAAAATTTGCAGTGAACCATTTTTAGAAGAAAAAAATTAAATAAGTAACGAAAATTTCAACCTCTCTAATGTTATCTAAAAAAGTTAATTGATAACGTTATGAAAAAAGTCAAACAATCTTTGATGTCATCTGAAGTGAGGAACGTTTTTCAAGAAAGAATTTGCTAATAATTCCCTATAGCACATGTTTAAAAGACATATCATACTTTTTGAAGAAGTTAGATATCTCAGTTATATTTAGTAGTGGAGATAATTTGCCAAATACAATTGTTCATAGCTCTAAGAGAAGCCAAAAAAACTGTTGTGTATACCTTGCAAGGATTGCGAGTTAGCTTACATTGGACAGGCAGGAAAACGAATTGACACAAGGATTAAGCAACATCAATATTCTGTTAGAACACAAGACGATAAAAGTGCCTTCTTCCTACACATTAGAGACAAAAATCACTTAATTAATTGGTGATTAATTAAACACCAATTAAGTGATTAATTAATTAATTAAACAACATTAATTAAGTGATCACTTAAAGATACATTGTTGAAAGCGCCCTCATAAAAGGCTTTTCTAAGACCTTAGCCAACACTAGTCCAGGCCTTTTTAAATTAGATGAATTTCTAATTGAAGGGATCGTTAAACAAATCAAGACTATTTCAACTGTAATAGGGACAAAATACTGTCAATGATGCCGATCTTCATCCTACTTTAAATGAAAATTCATAAAATGTGAACAACTTGTATTCAATTGCTCTCTGACGACGTGAAAACGGAAGACCTCAGAGCGATTATAATAATTTTTCCAATTTTCTCATCTCTGACCGTCAGAGGTGGGAAAATTGGAAAGATTAATCCGAAAATTTGTTAGACTAGAAATAGCCATAGGTTTCAATAGAACTTGTATATATATATATATATATAAAAACCTTGTATAAAGAATCCTTGAGAATGGTCAACGTAGACCGAAACGTCGGACCTGTGTAATATGGAAAATACATTTAAACATAAAAAAATCGGTGAGTTATTTATATGATACCACAAAGATGGAAAAGTAGCATTCGAAATCTTGAAAAGGTATGTAGGAAACATACTAAACTTAATGTTGGCAAGATATTTTAATGAGATGTTTAAAAGAAGGTCTGCTCCCAAAGTATACCAATATATATATATATATATATATATATATATATATAATAATATATATATATATATATATATATATATATAGGTGTGTTCTCTAATCGGGTTCGGTCAATTTTCCAGGATAAAAAATCAAACTCTCGTTGCCAACGTTTCGGTTTTATTTAAAACCTTTTAATATATAAATAAATATATATAAAACCTTTAAATAAAACCGAAACGTTGGCAACGAGAGTTTGATTTTTTATCCTGGAAAATTGACCGAACCCCGATTAGAGAACACACCTATTCTATCAAACGGTCGATATATTATTGAATCTGTTATATATATATATATATATATATATATATATATATATATATATATAATAAAGATTTCACATAAACACGTGAAATAACAATCAATGATCAAACCACAATATGAAAAGGGAAAACAAGAATAACATCTTTCAACCTCAACAAGCGGTCTTCATAGTCAAAAGCCCAACTGTTTTCTCAATTCCTTTCCTGTTTTCCCTTGTGTGCAGATATTCTTTCAGAATTTGGTCAAATTTTCCATTCGAATAGCCGTTATTGACAAATGCCTATTTAGTACTGTTGATGTTGGTGTAGAAAATCCCCCACTTTGAAGCTATTTTGTAGGTCCTGTGTATTAGGGCTTTTATTGTTGAGTCTTTGTAGCGTTGTAGGCATTAGAACTCTATTCCGAAAACTTGAGAAACTTATTAAGATACAAGTTTCAGCAAAATATGGTCATATTTTCAACAATGTGTGTTTACAGGAAGGACTACTACAAAAATTACCAATATATATATAAATATATCACTCAAAATTAGAAAAAACGGTCCAAACTGGACGCAAATCAGCTCAAAAACGAAAAAAAATCACACACAGAGAAAGAGACACACTTACAAACTCAAATTTTCGGATGATCCGACTTCACCCTTTTCTGCCTTTGTGTTTCTGGCGGGGTTGGTTGCCCATTTTCTCTTCTCCTGAAGACGGATCATCCGAAAATTTGAATTTGTAAGAGGGTCTCTTTCTCTGCGTGTTGCTTTTCTTCCTTCTTGAGTTTTTATATATATATAAAAAATAAAATTTATTTCACACTTCCTGATGACGACGATGGTCGAAATATTGATGTGAGTTATGTCTGTGTCTTTCTGTGTGTTTCCTTTGTTTTCGAATTTATTTTATTTAAAAATAGTCCGCTGGAACGTTTCTTTTAATTGTATATATATATATCGAAGTCCTGACATTCACGATCTTCAAAACAAATCGTCAGTTGAGTTTTGACTCTGACGAAGACCGCTTGTTACGGTTGAAGGATCTTAGTCTTGTTTCCCCATTTTTTATTGTGGTTTTATCATTGATATATATAGTACAATATAGACAAAAAAACATAGAGAAATCAAAAAAACACATTTACAGTCTCTAATTTTCGGTTTGAACCGTCTTCAGGAGAGATAAGAGAGGGAAAGCGAGTTTCCCTCTCTTATCTCTCCTCAAGACGGTTCAAACCAAAAATTAGAGACTGTAAGTGTGTTTTTTTGATTTTTCTATGTTTTTTTGCCTATATTGAACTATTTTTCTCCGTTTTGGATCGTATTTCCAACGAAAAAGTATATATATATCTATATATATATTATATATATATATACATATAAACTTTAACACAGAGAAAAGAACAAAGAAAGACACTAAAGAACTCACTTCGAAATATCTTTTCTCTGGTTAAAGTTTTTACAGTCCACACGGACCTTTCATTTTATATATATATATATATATATCAAAGTCCTGACATTCACGATCTTCAGTTTAAGAGATGAAATACTTTCAATTAACTTCCAGTCACCAGAGTTTATTTGAAATAGGAGTAGACCAAGTAATATTTTAGAAAATACAGATAATATGCATGAAATACCCAAAAGAAGGTGGCAATATTTGAAGATAATTATGAAAGGTGAAATTTAGGCTCTTTCAGGAGAAGCTCTTGACATCACATATGCTATTTGAATTTAATCTCTGAAGATGACTGGTTTGTATTGAAACTTCAATTCTTAAAAAAAAAATATTTATTTTAATTGTTTCAAAAATTTAGAAGTACTTCTTTAGAAACATATATGTATTTTACATACAGTTTCTACTGTAATCTAATAAATTGAAAATTGAGCTTTTTCCAAGAACAGTTAAAAAAAAATACAATAAATGGTGAACTAATAAACTCTTTATTTATTTGTATTTTATATAATATAGGTAAAAAAATGTTCAAATAAATAATCAAATGTAATAAAAACAAAAAAAATATCAGATACATATAAATTATAGTTATCTTTGTATATTAATATGTCTTATATATTTTGAAACAAATATCAGTTAAATAATAGATTCAGAGTGTCAATAATAATGTGACTTAATATGTCAATCATAATATTACTCATAATGCAAATAGTAATGTCAATCATAATATCAATAGTAATGCCAATCATAATGTAAATAGTAATATCTATCATAATATCCATGACAATGTCTAATATTTACCTACTGAGTATATGAATTAATACAAAACCTCTTCAGCATAAATTTGGAAAAGTTAAACAATATATAAAATATGAAAGTGAATTCAACAATTCATTTGTGTATTAATAGTATTTTTTTTATGTTCTTAGTATTATAAGTGCATCGCATGCATGGAGAAAGTATAGTCTGTTGTAACATCATATTTCGATAACATTATATCAAGTTCAATAATTTAATATATGTTTTTATATATTTTTTAACTAACTAAAATCATATACTCGTACTTAAATATCATATAAAATATAACATTCCTAATATGAAATTATTCTAATATTTTTTTTATAATAGTGGTGATTGTTTTAAAATTGTGCTCTTGAATTATTTTACTAACAGACAGTGCATATATATATATATATATATATATATATATGTATATATGATCAAACCACAATAAGAAAATGGGAAAGCAAGACTAAGATCTTTCAACCGTAACAAGCGGTCTTCGTCAGGGTCAAAAACACAGACTCTGACGAAGACCGCTTGTTACGGTTGAAAGATCTTAGTCTTGTTTTCCCATTTCTTATTGTGGTTTGTTCATTGATTGTTGTTTCACGTGTTTATGTGAAAGCTTTTTATATATGTATATATGATCGAACCACAATAAGAAATGGGAAAACAAGACTAAGATCTTTCAACCGTAACAAGCGGTCTTTGTCAGAGTCAAAAACCCAACTGAAACACTAGATGTAGAATACATCTGGTGAGGAGTTGAGAAGAGTGGAAGGGAAGAGTGGTATTTTAAAAGGGTGAAAGTGCAGGATCATTGATTGTATTTCACGTGTTTATGTGAAATCTTTTTATATATGTATATATATCAATGATCAAACCACAATAAGAAATGGGAAAACAAGACTAAGATCTTTCAACCGTAACAAGCGGTTTTCGTCAGAGTCAAAAACCCAACTGATCATTGATCAAACTGATTTGATCATTGATTGTTGTTTCACGTGTTTATGTGAAATCTTTTTATGTATATATATATTGATAAAAGTATCGACCGTGGAATAGAAAAAAAAACTAAAGTTTATCGGGACTCGGTCAGTTCTTCAAGATCAAATTAAACTCTCAGTGGCAAAGTTTCGGTTATTATTTAAAACCTTTTTCATAGCCCTACAAAAACAATTGTAACTAACTACAAAAATTAATTGTAACTAATTGCACTTTTATGTATGTTTGATTTTGGAATGATTGCATTATTTCTTATATTTCCACTGTTTTTGTAGGCCTATAAAAAAGGTTTTAAAAAAAAACCGAAACGTTGGCAATGAGAGTTTAATTTGAACCTGAAGAACTGAACGGGTCCCGATAAACTTTAGTTTTATATATATATATATATATATATGTATATATATATATATATATAACAGATTCAATAATATATCGACCGTTTGATAGAATAGGTGTGTTCTCTAATCGGGGTTCGGTCAATTTTCCAGGATAAAAAATCAAACTCTCGTTGCCAACGTTTCAGTTTTATTTAAAACCTTTTTCATAGGCAGAAGTAAGAATTTTTTAACTAAGAAAATTCTTACTTCTGCCTATGAAAAAGGTTTTAAATAATACCGAAACGTTGGCAACGAGAGTTTGATTTTTTATCCTGGAAAATTGACCGAACCCCGATTAGAGAACACACCTATATATATATATATATACCTTTTCGTATATACTTGAGTGTAACATTCAAAGCTTAAACAACGTAAGCTTAAATCAAGCCATTTCAAAAATGGATATAAAATTTTATCAACAATAACGCGTTGAAGACAACCTAATTTATTCGAAATAAATAAATTTCAGACGCTATTTGCAGAATGTGACAAATAATTCATAAAAGTAAATCTCCTTGTAGTGAGTAATTGAAAAGTAGGATAAAATACGGAGAAGACACAAACAGGCTAATTGCAATTGCTTGGTATAATCATATAAAACAACTGGACTAAGAAATTTAATTATGCACGCTTAATTTCATTGTAATCAATTTGATTTAAGTATTGCAAAGAAATGACACTAACAATTTACATGAACTAAGACTTTTTTTATATTGGTGGATAAAAAAGAATTAAAATAACTACCATTTAACTTTATATACAGGTATTGTAGATAAAATATATATACAATGCATGTGAAAGAACACATACAGAAAATGATGAAAAATTATATCGTAGAATATGATCTGTAAACTATACAATAAAAGGTATACCTTATCATGATGAAGAGGTAATCTTGCTGTGTTCTGTCTGGCAAAGCCGGAATGTGACTGACGTGTTAAGACATGCATCCAACTATAGGGTTCAAAAGTTCGCATCCATTTATTCTACTGTGAAAACTACCCCCCACTATACCTTTACAATTGCGTCTTAATTCATTATGAGCAAATATATTTCTCATAGTATTTCAAGTAGAAATGGTATAAAACAATCTGCTGCTGTTTTATTCTAAAGTAAATGATATTTCTGAGGTTTTCTTTCTTGCCCTAATTCAAGCTCAGTAACTAAAGTAAAAAGGTTAATTCAAGAAAGAACCGCCATAATAAATGAAAAATAATGGTTATAATTGAATTTCAAGATATAAAACCTTTTTTTGTATTGATTCCAGGAATTATTTGATCTATAGATAATTTGTTAAGAATATAATACATTGAAATGTATTCATTGTATTCAATGTATAGAATGTAACTTTACAATAAGTTTAATTGCATTAAAATATAGTAGTCAAGATCAAATGATTGGAAAAATTCTAAGTATTTACACTTTTGTAGTCCTCTCATTGCATATATTTTTTTTTTGTCTGAGTGTATGCGGACGGAAATGAATTTAAAAAGTTTGTGACCACGCTATGTGTCAAGTACCACATAAAATTGAGAATTTAGCAAACAAATAGTCATGTTTATGATAACACTATAAAGCCATTTGGGTAAAATCAATAATGATAGCGGTACTCTTTTATACAATATGTTAAAACAGTTTTTCACTACTCTCACAATTATAAAACGAAAAATTTTGGAATAATTATTCATTAACATGATAGAAGACTCTATCTATGAAAATATGAAGAGGCTTTTTGTAATATGCTCTCGACTATACTACATTTCCACTAATATTATACTATACAGGAACGAAGTGACATCATTCCTAAAGAAAATAAATTTATATAATAAAATATGAGGAACTAAAGAACTGAACAAAATGAGACAGTGCTAATGTCCAAGTAGACGATGCACTTATCAATCTAAATAAAAAAAAAAAAAAAAAAAAAAACCTACATAGCGGATTACAACCATCAAATGCAAGAATAGTTAATGTAAATTTTGGACTTACCACTGCTAAAACTTTGATAACTGAGGGTTTATGCAGTAGTATGACCGACTGGGTACTCTAAATAAACAGTGTTACTTTAATGAGCAGAACTATATTACTATTACTAGTTGGGAAAACCTAGGTTAAAGTTTTATAACCTCTAGCATAGTTTTTAATAATACATGTGCACTATAGTGCCATAAGATAATAACAAACTCAGTTACTTGTTAATGAGTTTATTACATTTACTTATACCATAGTGAAGTCGAGTGTAGGCCACTCCAGATTTTTTAATCCTGCAATTCTACTGTATTTTTTTTAATACAGGAGCATTTAGGTTATGTCTAATTTAAATTTAAATAACCAAAATACTAATTATATAAGTACGTAAACTTAAAAAAAAAACCAGTTTATTTTTACCATTTTTTTCTAACCACCTCCACATAATCTTATATTGTGTTTTTATACATTATTCGTCATTTATAAATATATTTTTCTTATTGAAAATTATATAGCCAAAACAATTAGGGGTAAGTATTTTTGGGGCTGGAACGGATTAATGGCATTTCAATTGATTTCAATGAGGAAAATTGCTTTGAGATACGAGTAAATTGACATAGGAGCAATGTTATGGAACGAATTAAACTCGTATCCTGAGGTACCACTGTATTTGTTTGGTAAAAATTGCAATAAAAATGTGTTTTTTCAGTTTTCTTTAGCAGTTTTATTCAAAATCGCTGGATTTTCATATTTAATATTCAGATGGTTGAAGGAAATGTGCGATGATGGTTTGTTGGACAAACCATCAAACATATCTGTTTGATGGTTTGCCTGTTTATTTATTATGTTCTCGGTAATTTTATATTTAAATATTTCTACTTTCATGTTCATTCGTTGTCCCTTTTTTTCCCGTCTGTTGTAGGTCCATTGTGCTTTCCATGCTGTCTGGAACTTTACAGCTAACAAGTAAAGTGCAGCCATCCATTTATTTTATCCTTTCCTCACATTGAATATCCAAAAAAAAAATAGAATTTTTGAAATTGGACTTTATATCAAAGAAAGAAGTAACAGCTAAAGTCACATCACAGCTGGAATGGGCTGTGTGATATATGTAGACAACTCACAGAGATCATGCGTCTTGTAACCAGTGTTTATACAGCCGAACTAATAGCTTTATACAAAGCAATCAGTTATTGCCATGCAGAATCAGACTTGAATTATTTGATTCTTTAGATTCCAGGTCAGTATTGACAGCCCTAGAAGGACAAAATTTTAAAGATCCTATAATTATTAAGATATTTGAATGTTGGGACCATGACCTGAATATTGGGAAGAAGCATGTGTTATTTACCTGGATACCAAAACACGTCGGTATTGAAGGAAATGATAAAGCAGACAGAGCAGAAAAGGAAGCAACTAACAGAGAAATCAGAAATATAATAGCTGTGAGGCCGAATGACATCAGAAAGAACATTATAAAAGCAATATGGACCGGGTGGAAAACTGAATGGAATGATGAAACCACTCAACTTAGGAAAATAATGGGATCCATTGGGACAACAATGAACCCTGGAACAGGAAATCGAGAAACGAAAGTGATTTTAAACCGCCTACGTATAGGCCACACGCGAGGCACACATAGTTACCTGTTATCAAAAGAACAAAGACCCTCATGCCCAAAATGTAAAGATGTGTTGTACGGTGGCCCATTTAATTGAAGAATGCCCACAATTAGAGCAAGGAAGGATGTCTGCAGGCATACCATCAAAATTGATAATAGCACTAGCCCCTGATAATAAATATTCTAGTGAAGTGACATCATTCCTAAAGGAAATAAAGCTATACAACAAAATATGAGGAACCAGAAAATTGAACAAAATCAGACTGTGCTAATGTCCTAGCAGACGATGCACTCATCAACTATAAATAAATAAAAAAAAACAGCTAAAGGACAGATAAACATCAGAGCTAAAGACCATACTGTAGAAAACAGCACAGAAGACTCCGATATTTTAAAGCAACATACTTTGGGGATTTTTTTCTAAAAATCAGCATTATATATCCTTTTTTAAAATAAAAACACTATTTTGTTTCCTTACTTTATTTGGTTTTTATTAAACTTATAAATGAGTTAGATTAGTTTTCCCATCCTTGTCATATACCTGGTCAATTTCATCAGCTTTAAAAGCATTCAATTTAATTTTCACAATTATCATGAATAATCGGATGCAAAAATTTTGTTTTTTTTTCAAATTGTAGAAAATAATAAACGCAAATTTGCAATTTTAAAAATAATAATTAAGCTAATAAACTAGTTTATTTTTTCATCACTATTTCCCATATTTTACAAATGTAATTTTTGTTTTTTTCTTTTTAAAATTCAAAACAATATTAACCCTTTTCGCTGCGCCAGTCTAATTCATTTTTGTTTTGTGAAAAACGCCACAAAAGAGAACCAAACAAACGAAAATCGAGAAAAATTATATTTAAAAATTTCTTACTGACTCAAAATCAACTAAGCTTCCAGAAAAAAACCATTGATAATCATACAACTATAATATTTCTCTCTTTTTTTTTTAGGGGTAAATAAAATAAAAATAAAAAATTATTTTCGACTCAAAATGATATATAATTCCCTAATATGTAGAAAAACATTGTATTCTATGAAATTTCTTGCCAATATAATATAAACTTTTACTGTAAATAAAAATTTCAGGGGGTAACTATCTTATGTTCAAAGAAATTATTTCTCAAAAAAAAATTATGAAATAATCAAAATCTATTCAATTATTTCAAATATGAGCTATTACAAATACAAACATTTTGGATGGATTCGTTGACTGTTCTTTTTATATACAAAATAATTGTGGTTACAAAAATATTTGGAGTGATTACGTTTTATCCCCACTAGATGGTGATACCGTCGCTTCGAATCTTGAAGGAAGATTAAATTTGCAAACTTCGCAACAGGTTCAAAAGTTTTTTTTTATATAAATGTTCTAATTTGCGATTTTCGCAGTCCCTTCAGCTTAACAACGAGTCGGAAATTTGCGATTTTTGCAGTGAAAAGGTTAAACAGAAAATTGATATAGCTTCTTAACTACTGATTTTTAATATACAAAGATAAAATTCATGAGGAGTTCTGGTTTAAAGATTAATGCTGAACTTAATAGTTTTAATTGTTGTAATTTCACCATACCAGCTATTGCAGGGCGGGAGATCGAATCGGGTGCACCAAGGTGTATGCCTAGGCACAACCGGTTTCGATTGTAGTTCCATGTAGTATGTACTCTTGTCAATAAAGTTATATTATAGCTGTTCAGTAGGACTTAGGTCCGGAGTTCACCCGAGAGCTCTTAAAATACTGTCGGTACCACGGGGACGAGGCTCCAAGCCCATGAGTTAATTTTACTTATCATTTTAATTATGTTACTTTTTGCCTTTTCTTTCTCTTCTTACAGGTTTTAACTCATGCCTCGTCATGCGGTTGGACTCGTGGTGGCTGTGGTTCCTTACTCAGGTAGAGTAAGACACAAATGATCGTATGTGATGTGTCGCTGTGTTAGAAGCAGTATCTTCTCGGGTGGGTGTCTGCATAACACCAAGGAGGAGCTAGACCTCCAGCCTTCACCAGTGGGTGGGAGCATTTATTGGCAAAATGCTCCTAAACTGGTACTCATTCTTGATGAGCCCTGGCCCGGGGGAACGGGTAATTCCCTCCTTGGAGAGAGACTACCAAATCCACAAGGATTGCTGGTCAGACAATAAAGTTATATTCATTCATTCATTTATGGTTTAAAGATTATTACACTTCCTGTTTATATCCCAACATTTTGCCAATAAAAATATTTTAGCTTTTTCAAGACTTTATAAAATAATTCGTTAACGGCATAAGTAATAAAATCAAATACATCCAAACGTAATATCAACCAACAGAAAATGAAAAAAAAACCACAATAAACCAAAGCATAAACACGACCTACAGAAAAATGAAAGCCATAATATAAGGCGATAAGGTAAATATAGTAAATATAGTAAAATATAGTAAATATAGTAAATATACTAAAATATAATAAAATATAGTAAATATAGTAAAATATATAAAATATAGTAAATATACTAAAATATAATAAAATATAGTAAATATAGTAAATATAGTAAAATATAGTAAGTATAGTAAAATATAGTAAAAATAGTTAAATATAGTAAAATATAGTAAATATAGTAAAAATAGTTAAATATAGTAAAATATAGTAAATATAGTAAAATATAGTAAAAATAGTTAAATATAGTAAATATAGTAAATATAGTAAAATATAGTAAAATATAGTAAATATAGTAAAATATAGTAAATATAGTAAAATATAGTAAATATAGTAAATATACTAAAATATAATAAAATATAGTAAAATATAGTAAATATAGTAAATATACTAAAATATAATAAAATATAGTAAATATAGTAAAATATAGTAAATATACTAAAATATAATAAAATATAGTAAATATAGTAAAATATAGTAAATATACTAAAATATAATAAAATATAGTAAAATATAGTAAATATAGTAAAATATAGTAAAATATAGTAAAATATAGTAAATATAGTAAAATATAGTAAAATATAGTAAATATAGTAAAATATAGTAAAATATAGTAAAATATAGTAAATATAGTAAAATATAGTAAAATATAGTAAAATATAGTAAATATAGTAACATATAGTAAAATATAATAAAATATAGTAAAATATAGTAAAATATAGTAAAATATACTAAAATATAGTAAATATAGTAAAATATAGTAAAATATAGTAAATATAGTAAAATATAGTAAATATAGTAAAAATATAGTAAATATAGTAAATATAGTAAAATATAGTAAAATATAGTAAATATAGTAAAATATAGTAAAATATAGTAAAATATAGTAAAATATAGTAAATATACTAAAATATAGTAAATATAGTAAAATATAGTAGATATAGTAAAATATAGTAAAATATAGTAAAATATAGTAAAATATAGTAAATATACTAAAATATAGTAAATATAGTAAAATATAGTAGATATAGTAAAATATAGTAAATATAGTAAAATATAGCAAAATATAGTAAATATCTTAAATATAGTAAATAGTAAATATAGTGATATAATATTTTATAACCTTTACGGTCTTAACTTTTACAAATTGTGAAACCTATAAATGTATTAATCATATAAAACAAATTGAATTCACTTACAACATTATAAAATAATTATATTAACTATAATACTAATTATTATCGAATAAAATAAATATACTAGATTTATTATAATTATTATTTTTTGGATATCATAATAGCATTAGTTCATATTGAGTAATATTAATTTATTTGTTATACTGTTTCATTTTTTGTTTGTTTTTCATTATCAGTTTGAACAGACATCATGTTTGAAAGAAGGTCGTTGTTGTATTTATTATTTATTAAAATTTTATAAATTTGCCAATAATAATAAATATTGTAGGGTTAAAATATAATGAAATGGTCTCCACATATAATATGTATATATATATAATATAATAAAAAGATTTCACATAAACACGTGAAACAACAATCAATGATTAAACCACAATAAGAATGGGAAAACAAGACTAAGATCTTTCAACCGTAACAAGCGGTCTTCGTCAGAGTCAAAAACCCAACTGAACACTAGATGCAGAAAACATCTGGTGAGGAGTTGAGAAGAGTGGGAGGGAAGAGTCGTATTTTAAAAGGGTGAAAGCACAGGAAAGGACTAATGTCCAGAAAGGGATGTTTGGGGAAACAAAGGAGTACAGTAAGAAAAAGTAAAAAACTGTCCGCTAGCTGTCAACCCTCTTTGAAGAGGCTATTGCCCTCTTCAAAGAGGGTTGACAGCTAGCGGACAGTTTTTTACTTTTTCTTACTGTACTCCTTTGTTTCCCCAAACATCCCTTTCTGGACATTAGTCCTTTCCTGTGCTTTCACCCTTTTAAAATACGACTCTTCCCTCCCACTCTTCTCAACTCCTCACCAGATGTTTTCTGCATCTAGTGTTCAGTTGGGTTTTTGACTCTGACGAAGACCGCTTGTTACGGTTGAAAGATCTTAGTCTTGTTTTCCCATTCTTATTGTGGTTTAATCATATAATATAATATATATATATTATATATTAGAGTAAAGTTACTCTGAGAGCTTCAGAAGAAGCACTTATTAGTCTTCTGGGCGGTAGATCGGCTCCTGGGCTTAACCATAATCGTTGATTTTTTTTTTTAAGTTGTTATCAGCTTTTAATTTTATTTTAGTTAAATGTTTTCATTTTTTAATTTTTATTTAGCTTTTATCTCTTTATCTTCCCTGTCTACCTTTCCTCCGAAAGTTGGCTACACTGTTTGAGTGCTTCAGTTCGAACGCCAAGTCAGTCGTTATCAGCCTTTGGAGCGATTCACTTCTTTTCCTGAAGACGAGGACATCGAAATATAGTAGTGAGTTCAGTGGTTTCCTTTCTATGTGTTCTTTTTTAAATTCTAGTTTATAATATAATATATATATAATAACATATAATATAATTATATGTGGAGACCATTTCATTAGATTTTTACCCTACAATGAGTAAATACCACGTAATAACTGATTGAATTACATTAGAATAATAAATATATCAAAATATTATTGTTTATAATTATTTAACTATTGGGTATTCATATATTTAACACTAACAATGAAATATGTAATATAAGTTAGAATGTAAAATGAAGTATTTAATTTAAATAGGTAAAATTGCAAAAAAAAATACAAATGTTTTTTTGGATTCTGAGAATTTGAAAATCTCTTATTCAAGATTAGAAAATTGTAATTGCAAAATTATACATTTGTAATTTAGTTCGTAAATTATTAGGTCTGAATTAAACAAAAATATCATATGCATATTTACAATTAAATAACAATTAATATTATTTAATGATATATATTGTACTTAATAGATGTGGTCAATTTAAAACTTACGCTTATATAACATTAAAGATATTGGTAAACATAATTTATATAAATAAAAGAAAGGTTTTCTTTACGTTTCAAACATTTGAGAAACCGAATCAACCCTGAGAAAAAATTCTGTTCTGAGAAAAAAAAAATAAACTCAGCTAGTATAAGAAATATCAAGCTGAAACTTTGACAGTAGATTTGCGTAACGTCTAACTTAAAATATATGCTCTGAATTGATTGGAAATTCAACTTAGAAGAAATTTTATGGATGTTTAAAGTAAAAACGTTTGATACAATAAACGCAGCCACGATAAGGCATAGCGAGCTGAAACTTTGACACTATATTTGTGTATGCCTAACTTAAAATATATGGATTAGTAATAATACAATCCGTCATACATCGTAAAGTCTCAGAAAAGCTCGACCGGTTTTGGGTCCGTCTGGATCCCATCTTCAAGAGCACCTAACTGACTGTGAATGTTATTTTCCTATAACCTACATATATATGTCATCTACATTGTGGAATCAGTGTTGCCTGTGTAGTTAAATTTTTTTGTTGCATATTTCTTTAATTGCTATGGTTTTTCCTTTTATTTCTTATTTCATTATCTATTTCCAGTTCCTTGTGTCGTCTTTTAAATGTTATTAGTTATTATTTATGGGATCAAGGCGGACCCGAAACCGGTCGAGATTTTCTGAGACTTTACAAGGTATGACGGATTGTATTATTACTAATTCTAATATTACTAACCTCAGTGAAACTAACCCATTAACTATATTTAAAATATATGCTCTAAATAGTTTGGGGTGTCTAGCTCCCCAGTATGCTAAGGAGGCATCCTTCCAAAAATTTACTCCTTCTCACAGAGTGACCACAAAGGTCTAACCAAACTGGGTGAGAACAAGCCAGTGATAGTCCAAACATCAGTTGGCAGGATATAGAGTCTCTATGGCCCCCGCCGCCCGAAGTACCGAATTATTTTAAGAGTTCCGAATCAAACTCCAGAATAAAGGTCCCACTAAACCTGCTCAGCTACAGGTTTGACTCTCTTAAAGGGCTCAGGGGCCCTTAGTTCTTCCAGTTCTCTGGTTGAAAAAGGAGACCCCCTGATTCCCATGTGCGTTATCTACTGGCGTCCTCGCCGCGAGAGTCGGGCAACTGACTTCGTCGGCTGAAGGCGAAGTCAGGCTAACAAGTAGAAGGCTTTTTGGGGTTTTGAGTCTTTAACCTCGGGTAGCTCTTTATGAGTTTTCCCAACGTGTTATAATCTATCCAGGGATAGATCTTATCACAAAGACTCACGCCCAGAGGGGGATGGGTAGAACTGTGCCGAATGGCTGTTTCTAAAGGGCTTGCCCACCCCTGGTTGTCTTAAGCTACCCTGGTAGCATGTACCTACCTTCTTGCTTAGGATTGGGACAACCGGTGTTTCGTTTATAGCGGACACCAAGAAGGAGGTTTTTACAGTTGTGATGGATTGCCAGCCCCTCACAACTTATCTGTGTTGGTACCACGTTTAATAAAAATGATAATTGCAGCCAGTGGGACTCCTCTGAGGGTCCGTCTCGGATCACTGGCCCAACACATTCTATCGATCCTCAGATCGATCAGCCAGATGTCGTTCTAGAAAATGAAGAATCAGACAATCCATTGCCTAGTATTGGATCAAAGTGTCCATGGTGCGATCGTACTTTTGCGTCTGCCAGAGAACTAGGTGTCCATAAACGACATGCGCATCCCGATGCCGCAAGCGCTGAAGTTTCGACCGCTTCTATTAAGAAGCAATGGTCGAATGAGGAGCTTCGCGTTCTCGCACGTTATGAAGCCCAAGCACTCTCTTTGGGAGTTCAACATATGAACTTGCATCTGTCACAATTGATCACTCAGAGATCCCATCAAGCCATTAAGGGTGTTCGTAGAAGGGCCGACTACCGCCAATTGGTACAAGCAGCAGTTGAAGGCTTAGCCAGAGACTCTGCTGAACCACAGGCTAGTACGTCAGGCACCTCCGAACCTGATGGTGAGCCGAGTGAAAGTGACAGAAGTACTGGTGAAAACTGTCTATGGCTAGCTATAAAGAAGCTAATCGAAACGGTACAGAACGTCAGAGCGTTCAAAGCTGATCGACTTGTTCGATTAGCAGAGGACGTTCTTGATGGGAAGGACTGTGGAGATGGCATTTCTGAATGGCTAAAAGAAATATTCCCTCCTTCTAATAAAAGGTGTCAAAAGCATAGAAGAGAGAGGAAAAGAAGAAATAAAGGAAATAAGTGTGCAATTGTTCCAAAATGGCGGCAGCGAAGGCGTGAATACGCCAAGATGCAAGATCTTTATAAAAAGAATAGAGCATCAGCTGCACAGTATATATTGAATGGACCAATTAAAGCTAAGCTTCCAACTCTTCCAGAAATGGTTGAGTATTGGAAGCCCATTATGACGCAAGAGTCCGCGCCAAGTATACAGCCAAAGCTTTCTGTTAGACCAAAACCAGAATTAGAGTTCATATGGGGCGAGGTAACGTGCGACGAGATTTCAGAGGTTCATGTCCCTCTGTCATCTGCGGCCGGTTTAGATGGCATCACTCCCGTAGTGGTGAAAGCCCTCTTATACAACATAATATTGGCTTCAGGTGGCTTTCCACAGGGTCTGTTGGTCGCCAGGACAGTCTTTGTTCCGAAAAAGGATTTTAGACCGATTAGTATTAGTTCTGTTGTTGTGCGTGAGCTTCACAAGGTCTTAACCAATAGGTTAAGAGGGAGCGGCCTTGTGGATATGAAACAAAGGGCATTCAGCGATGGTTGTCTGGAGAATATCGCAGTGCTCTCGTCAGTCCTAAGGGACTCTAGGGCTAGACGAAAAGAGCTACATATAGCATCTCTGGACATTCAAAAGGCATTTGATTCAGTCAGCCATAGGGCAGTAGATTTTGTTCTACGTGAGCTCGGGGTCCCTAAAGAGTTTTGTTCATATATGTCTAAACTATACAAGCTCAGCACAACCATAATACAAGTCGGTGGAAATCTATCTGAACCAATATTTGTTGGGCGAGGAGTTCGACAAGGAGATCCCTTGTCAGCTATCGTCTTTTGTTTGGTAGTGGACGATGTGTTGCGCTCGCTTCCTGAGCAAGTTGGGTATACCCTTTAATGCAACACACGAATAAGTGACATAGCGTATGCGGATGACGTCCTGCTAACAGCACATTCTCAGCTTGGAATGCAAAATATGTTAAATAACTTCGAATCCAGGGCCAAAGTGCATGGTTTGCGGCTGAGTGCTGAAAAGTGCTCAGTCGTTTCCATTGTTCACGATGGCAAGGCAAAGAAGTACAAGGTCGTCTCTAACTCGTTGTTTAAAAACAGCGATGGTGTGTCTTACCCCCAATTATCTGCCTCGCAAGAGTGGAGATACTTGGGAGTAGACTTTAGGCCTGTAGGTGCTAAAAGACCGGGTGGTTCTCTTGCACCGATGTTAGAACGCCTCAAAAAAGTTCCTCTCAAGCCTCAACAGAGACTTGAGATATTAAGAAATTTTTTGCTTCCAAAACTGTACCACCAGCTTGTGCTCGCAGGTGTAACTATGGGCAAACTAAGTGCTCTGGATAAGCAGGTCCGTACAGCGGTTAGAAAATGGTTGAGCTTCCCCCTCGATGTCCCCATTGCCTATTTTCATACGGATGTAAGGGATGGCGGACTAGGGGTGCCCAGCATGGCGACAACCATCCCTGGTCTTATGGTAGATCGTCTTCGGCGCTTGTCAGTGGCTGACTCACCTGAGGTCAGAGCTGTCTCAGAGTTCTCCTGGGTCTTATTAAGACTCAGTTGGGCGATGAGGGCTTTGTCTAGGGATGAGAATATGCTAGACAGCGCAGCGAAGCGGAGTAATGCTTGGAAGCAACTCCTCTACCGATCGGTGGATGGGAGTGAATTGCGGGAAGCGAGTTCAGTAACTCCATCAAGTTGGTGGGTTGGTGGTGGGTCCTGCGCGGTACCTGGACGTGATTACGTTCAGTATCATCACGTCAGGATCAACTGCCTTCCTACTAGAGTCAGAACGTCCAGAGATCTCCGGAGAGAGAACCTCGAGACGAACTGTAGAGCTGGATGTCATGTGAGCAAGACGGCAGCCCATGTTATTCAGGGCTGTCATCGGACTCACGGAGGGAGGATTCGGCGACATGACGCCGTAGTCTCTACCCTCGCATCTGCTCTTACAGAGAAACGCTGGCAGATAGAGACTGAACCGCATATAAGTACACCGCAGGGCCTTAGGAAACCAGACCTTGTGTGTCACAAAGAGGATGTTGTGGTTGTTATTGACGCACAAGTCGTGTCAGCTTCATCCTCGTTAAAGGCTGCGCACGAGCGAAAGTGCGATTATTATTGTACAAATGAGGCGGTGGTAGAGTCACTCATTGAGAGATTCAGTGTCCCTCGGGAAAATATCACCTTTTCCTCTTGTACCATATCGTGGCGTGGCATTTGGTCTAAGTGTTCTGCTGAATGCCTTCTGGCAATGGGGCTGACCAAGAGACTACTAGCTGGTTTAACCACTAGAGTCTTGCAGGGAAGCTCCACCAGTTGGAATAGGTGGAACAAAATGACGGCATGGAGAAGACCTGATTCCTCATTGTCTGATAGAGTTGGTGTTGGCTGACCGGTGTGGCGACCAGTTTTATGTCTCAGGTGAACTCCCACACCTTCCATCTTCTTTTTCTGGTTCCAGGGAGCAAGAAAGGGACCAGTTTTGAGAGTAGATTGGCGGTGTTTTAGTCGGTAGTCTGGCTTTGCTGGGAGTCCGACACTCCCCAGACTTTGGTCTGGGAGTGCGTAAATGCATTTCATCGCCTAACTTCTCTTTAAAAAAAATAAAAAAAAAAAAAAAAATAAGGTCAGTGGCGTTATTTAGCCCTTTCTTCAATGAACCTGTGGCATAAACCAATGCAACTAGTAGATAGCTGCACGGCACCACTGAGGGCGAATACTATAGTATATTAGTATAATATGAATATGCTAGTATAGTGTATACTATACTCCTGCATAGTCTCGTATACAGGCTTATTAGTGTATTCGGTAGTGTAGTCACCCAACTGGTTTCGCACGTTGTACACTATCAAGATGGACACAAAAATGATGAACGCTCCTTGAAATAAATACGTATTGAACAATATACCTGAACTTCCATTATATATGTTATAGGCACATATTGACACTACATGATAGTATACTAACATACTTGTTAGTGTATTCGGTGGTGTAGCTACCGAGCTGGTTTTGTACGTTGTACACCATAAAGATTATTGAACAATACATACCTGAACTTCCATTATGTATGTAATAGGCATATATTGGCACTACATGTTATTATACTAACATACTTGTTAGTGTATTCGGTGGTGTAGCTACCCAGCTGGTTTTGTACGTTGTACACCATAATGATGAACAGAGAAATGTCGAATGCTCCTTGAAATAAATACTTATTGAACAATACACACCTAAACTTCCATTATATATGTAATAGGCATTTATTGACACTACATGTTAGTATACGAACATACTTGTTGGTATATTCGGTAGTGTAGCCACCACCTAACTGGTTTCGCACGTTGTCACCATCAAGATGGACACAAAAAGGTTGAATGCTCCTTGAAATAAATACTTATTGAACAATACATACCTGAACTTCCAATATATATGTAATAGGCATATATTGGCACTACATGTTCAATAAAATATTTATTTCTAGAAGCTTTCAAAATTTATCAGTCTCCCTGATGACTGACACCTACGAAACCAGTTAAGCGGCAATAACACATACATACATGGTATATCCATACAAATAAAACGAAAGCTTTTGTTTGCACATTGCTTAGAACTGACTCATTTTAAGTTTTTAAAATAATTTCTGTATGTCGGTTTCTCCTCAAACTTTTGACCTCAGTCACCATGAGGCATAGCAAGTTGAAACGTTGACAGTAGATTTGTGTATGTCAAACTTAAAAACTAAGCTATGAATAGATTAGAAATAAAACGTAGAAGCATAGTTATAGACTTTTAAGCTGTCTTTGATAATTTCACTGACATGTTTATATTGTTAGTTGATCTAAATTTCATTTGCATTTAAAGTCCCAGCAAGAGATAATTGACAAGGCGTTTCTAGAAGTTTATGATTGGCCATCTATCCAAAATAACTGGCTCGGTGAACCAGCAATTATCTATCCCTTACAATTAAGAGTTAGAAAAAATGAATAAAGAAGTTTTTACACTATATAAAGCCAAAGTAAGAAGTTACTTGTAAGTAAAGAGAGAGATTAGTGAAGAAGCAGTTCAATATCTAATTGAATTTCTTGACTTCGTTATATCTCCTGAACTGCCTGGTTATGACTTAAAACCTGAAGTAGGGGGGGCACTTATCATGCTGTTACGATTTTAGGATACTTGAGTACCCTAAAAATGTAAAACGGGAAACATCTCCGGATTGGTACTTTGCACAGATACGTCATAGAGGCTGACTGGGTGTGGTACTGGGGAGTTCCATCAGTACTAATAATTTGCATAGCATTAATACCTAGCAAATGTCCAATTCAATTCAAACGGTTGCAATTTCCTATCAGTATCTGTTTTCCAATAACAAATTCACAGATTCAAAAGTTCCAACTCTCTGTTCTTCCATGCAACTATTCGTTTTCAAAACATAAATATATGTGTTTTCGTTCTGTGAATTTACAATTATTAATTAATCTAATTATAATTTAAAATAATCCATTTTTAATTTCGAATAATCAAAGATTAATTTAAAATAAATACAGTTAATCCACATTAATAAGTTACTCAAGCTTATTTGTATAAAGAAAAATATGTGTATAAATTACTTCCTTTCAGTGTTGCAATAACTATGTTTTACTAACTTTGATTTCCAAATTTTCATTTTTTTTTTCAACATATTTTCACTTCCTTGATCAAATAAGATTTGAATTTGTATTTCAGCTATTATTTGTATTATAGATATTATTAAGCTTAAAATTAAAAAAAAAATTATGTAAGATTAAAATGTTTCATAAACATATATACTGATGCCACTATAAAATTATTATGGATATATGTTCAATGTGTTTCTTAAAAAATCCCCAAGGAAAAATGATAACAAGGAAGACAAAAAAGTAAACCACTGTTATTACAACAGTGAGAGAAAAATTTTATATCTGTTATTATATTTGCTCAATTAGTCAGTTTGAATAATGTGCATCAACCATACTTATTTTAAATTAAACTTGAATTAATTTAAATCAAACTGAACTATTTTAAACTAATATTAGATTAAATTAAACTTGAATTAATTTAAATCAAACTGAACTATTTTAAACTAATATTAGATTAAATTAAACTTGAATTAATTTTAAATCAAACTTGAACTATATCAAATGTAACATTAGATTAACTTAAACATTGATTAATTTAAATCAAACATAGACTATTTTAAATTATCTGTAGATTAAATTAAACTTGAATTAATTTAAATCAAACTTGAACTATTTCAAATGTAACATTAGATTAACTTAAACATTGATTAATTTTAATCAAACATAGACTATTTTAAACTAATATTTGATTAAATTAAACTTGAATTAATTTAAATCAAACTTGAACTATTTCAAATGTAACATTAGATTAACTTAAACATTGATTAATTTTAATCAAACATAGACTATTTTAAATTATCTGTAGATTAAATTAAACTTGAATTAATTGAAATCAAACTTGGACTATTTTAAATTAACATTAGATTAAATTAAAATTGAATTAATTTAAAACAAACTTGGGCTGTTTTAAATTATCATTAGATTAAATTAACTTGAATTAATTTAAATCAAACTTTGACTATTTTTAAATAACTTCAGATTAAATTAAAACTTGGAATAATTTAAATCGAACTAGACTATTTTAAATTAACTTTAAATTAAATGAAACTTGGATTAATTAATTAATAAACCAAAAAAAAGTACCTTTCATGAGAAAAAAAAAACTAAATTTTAAATGCTCATATTAATTAGCTTTGAAAAAAATTAAATAAATTTTTTGTTGATATATAACTGTTTTTAGTTACTCTTAAAAATTTTAATAAAAATAGTTCAAATCAAATTGTTAAAGTGTATTATTTTAATATAGAAATTCTAAGGGTAATTAAAAAAAAATTAAAATAATTAAAATTTACAAACAGTGATCAAGCAAATTATTAAGTTATTTATTTTTTTTATCATAATTTAGATGAATTTTATAAATAAAAATATATTAAATAATAATTATTTGTTCGACTTTGTTAATATTCTTTAACTGGTTTTAGATGTGAATCATTAATGAAATAAAAACCTTTTGTTCCAAAATAAATAAGTTCATGTTATCAGTTACTCCAGTAATATTATGTATTCATTTCTTAAATAAAGTATTTACTGACTTAGTTTATGTAAAAATATTTTTTTTTTAATCCTTAAATATAATACATATTGAGACTGAATACAAATTATGTTTCTATTTTTGTTTAGGTTTTTTTGTCATTTATATTAATTTAGTTATTTAATTAAAATTTGTATAAATTTTTCAGAAATAATTTACAAATTTCAGAATTTTATCCAAATATGGAATACTTTTTTTTTTAGTTTTTTTTTTCTTAAGTCAAAATGATGTTACCAATGGGCAACTAATATATTATAACTGGATGTCAGTGTATGTCAGTACCCAACGACGTTAATTGGGACCAGGAAAGGAGACTTAAGTTGCAAAATGACTTAAGTCGAATCAGATGGTCTCTTGGCTAAACTTAAAATAAATTATCCTAGTTCAGGGGTGGCGAACACGCGGCTCTCGAGCCGCGTGCGGCTCCGGGCCAAAATGAATGCGGCTCTTTGCCTCTTATCATTATTTTGTATACTGCAGCTCTTTGCCAAGTTTGGATTTTGTTTTAGATACATCGTCTTTCGATACTCATTCCTATGTCACAAGTTAGTGGGAAGGGAAACCTCTCTCAAGGTGTAAGTTCTGAGTATTTTCTACCAAAAAAGACCACAGATCACTTTTCTCATCGACCCGTTTAATGCTGACTGCCTGAAAACCCCACTTCTTACTGATGAGGCAGCGAGTAAACTAGAAATGATTGAGCTACGCGAGGACGATAGACTGAAACCTCTTTTTGGAAGGAAGGCCATGTTACATTTTGGAGAGCTGTGCCAACTGAAAAATACCCGTGTGTAAAAAGAGCCGTTCTCAAGCTGCTGTCTATGTTTTCGTCAACATACGTCTGTGAAAAGCTGTTTTCTAGTTTGAAACACGTAAAATCAAAGCACCGGTCCAATCTGACTGACACTCATGTAAAGGAACTGCTCCGAGTGGCTACAACTGAATACAAACCTGATTTGCAGAAGATTCATTGAAAACAAAAATGCCAGAAATCCCATTGAGATTATCATCCCATCACTCCAACAAGGTAACAAAAAACACCTGACTGAGCATTATGTGTTTATAACTGACCTGTTATATTATGTGTTTAATATATTATTGTTAAAATTATATGTTTTTGTGGGGTGTGGCTCTCTGACTCTCACAATTTAAATTTTTGGCTCTTTTTGTCGAACATGTTCGCCCCACCCCTGTCCTAGTTCAATATAATACTTCATTCATGAATGCAATTTTCAATAATTTAAGGGACTTCTTCGGAAAAGTATTAAGTCTGCACACAAAAAAGTATATTACAAGAAACTAAACAACACGTTTCGAAAACTTGAGGTTTTTCTTCAGGTTTCACCTAGAATAAAATATATATATATTCATTTAAGAGCTTTGGGAACATAGGGATGAATCAATTAAAATGAATACATCTGACACTATTGATTGATAACGGGAATAATATTGAATGAAATGGCTTAAATTGAACCTTAACTTAAAACTACATAGTGAGAGATGTCTAATTTATACATAAATGAGATTCTTAATTACCTGCTCTACTGGGGTCGTTGTTCGGGAGGTGAGACTAAGCAAGGACTAAGGGCCTCTGGGAGTATTTTAGAGGTGGGAGGTAATTCAAATTAAATCAATATTATTCCCGTTATCACTCAATAGTGTCATATATATTCATTTTAATTAATTCACCCATATGTTACTAAAGCTCTTAAATGCATATATATGTATATAAAAAAATTTCACATAAACACTTGAAATGACAATCAATGATCAAACTACAATAAGAAATGGGAAAACAAGACTAAGATCTTTCAACCGTAACAAGCGGTCCAGTTGGGTTTTTGACTCTGACGAAGACCGCTTATTATGGTTGAAAAATCTTAGTCTTCTTTTCCCAGTTTATATTGTGGTTTGATCATTGATTGTTATTTCACGTGTTTATGTGAAATGTTTTTTAAATATAATAATATATATATATATATATATATATATATATATATAATAAATATAAAAGTTGGAAGCAGTCATTCATTTAAACATATATTGTTAAATATATATGTTTTATTTAAAACAAGACTAAGATCTTTCAACCGTAACAAGCGGTCTTCATCAGAGACAAAAACCCAGAGTCATCCAGTTGGGTTTTGGACTCTGACGAAGACCGCTTGTTACGGTTGAAAGATCTTAGTCTTGTTTTCCCATTTTTTATTGTTGTTTGATCATTGATATATATATATATATATATATATATATATATATATATATATATTGGTGTACCTTGGGAGCAGACCTTCTTTTAAATATATATCATTAAATAACTTGCCAACTTTAAGTTTAGTATGTTTCTTACATACCTTCTCTAGTTTTGGGAGCAGACCTTATTTTAAACATATATCATTAAATAACTTGCCAACTTTAAGTTAAGTATGTTTCTTACATACCTTCAGGAGTAGGTAAACATACTAAACTTAAAGTTGGCAAGTTATTTAATGATATATATATATTGGTGTACTTTGGGAGCAGACCTTCTTTTAAATATATATCAATAAATAACTTGCCAACTTTAAGTTAAGTATGTTTCTTACATACCTTCTCTAGTTTTGGGAACAGACCTTATCTTAAACATATATCATTAAATAACTTGCCAACTTTAAGTTAAGTATGTTTCTTACATACCTTCAGGAGTAGGTATGTAAGAAACATACTAAACTTAAAGTTGGCAAGTTATTTAATGATATATATATAATATATATATATTTCTAGTTGCAGCCTGAAGAATAACATCAAGTGTTCAAAACGCGTTGTTTAGTTTCTTGTAATCAACTTTTTTTGTCTGGAGATTAAATACTTTTCTTAAAATAAGTAAATACCACAGTATAACAGATTGCACAGTTAATGTACTAATATGAATCTATTATATGAATGCATTAATACTCCATGGTATGAAAAGGAAAATTATTAATTAATGAATTCATAAAATCCCGAATATTTTGTTTATTAATGTGGCTTGCAGTGAAATGAAATAAAAAGTATCTATGATAATTTTTTTTTTTCAAAACAAATTATAATAAAGTTAAACTTACTTTGAAACGAGTCAGGTCAAGATAAGACTGTATTTTTTGAAATATGGACTCTAAATAAAATTTAAAATTTTATAATAGAAAGATCAATAAGTATCAACAAGTAAACAGATAGGTCATATAATTAAGAAATATGGTATAATAATCATATAAGTAAGTCTATGATCATATAAGTAAGTCTATGGTCATATAAATAAGAAATATACCCATAGGTTAACTTATAGAAGAGTATTCCTCTTGATGATGATAATAAGTTTTAAATATTGGAGAAGTGTTTGCTGTTGTATCTACAAGTTATATTTTTATTAAATTTTTTAAGTAAACATGTGAAATAAACCCCAATATCACAGTAATAACTATAGAGACACCATGAAGATTTTCTAAGCAATGTGAGTCATCTTTTTCAGAGGTTTGCTTGAAATGTGTAGTTGAAGATAACAGTTATATTTGACAGATTTTTTTTTCTTTTTTTTTGTAGAAGGCTGAGGGACTGACTAAGTCATATAACTGGGATTAATATATTTGACATCCAGGGATTCTAAGTATAAGTATACTTAGAATTATAAATAAAAAGATTTCACATAAACATGTGAAATAACAATCAATGATCAAACCACAATATGATATGGGAAAACAAGACTATGATCTTTCAACCATAACAAGCGGTCTTCGTCAGAGTTAAAAACCTAACTACGTCAGAGTCAATTGGGTTTTTTGACTCTGACGAAGGATGGCTTGTTATGGTTGAAAGATCTTAGTATTGTAGTTTCATTTTAGAATTATAAGTATATAATGACTGCAACAAAGTTTTCAAGACGTTTGACCATGCATCTTTCGGCAGAACCCCACAAAAAAAAAAAAAAACATCCTGAGAAAGCTAATGGAATTAAACTCACCAGAGGAATATTCGTTGAACTACAAAACCACAATGACAATAATATATTAGCTATCCAAGAAGCCCTGTATATCAAAGATAATAATCCCAGCTTCAATATCGAAATTACGATCTGCAAAATGTCTTATATTGGACAGGCAAGAAAAGGTCTCCGTACAAGATTAGACCTATCAAAAGGGATGTTTGGGGAACTATCAAAAGGGATAAAGAACTATCCAAACATCCCTTTCTGGACAATTGTTCTTACCTGCACGTTCGCCCTTCTAAAATATCACTCTTCTCTCCCACTCTTCTCAACTTGATGTGTGAAGTTTTCGGCATCTAGTATTTCAGTGGGGTTTCTGATTCTGACGAAGACCGCTTGTTACGGTTGAAAAATCTTAGTCTTGTTTTCCCATTTCATATTGTGGTTTGATCATTGATTGTTATTTCACGTCTTAATGTGAAATCTTGTTGGATATATATGTATACATATATATGTCTGCAACAAGATTTCACATAAACACGTGAAATAGCAATCAATGATCAAACCACAATATGAAATGGGAAAACAAGACTAAGATTTTTCAACCGTAACAAGTATATATATATATATAACATATATAATATGTAATATATATATATATGGTATATGAAAAGGGGAAAACGGGACTAAAATCATTCAACTGTACAAGCGATCTTTGTCAGAGCCAAAAACCAAACTATCGAAGACCGTTTGTTACGCTTGAAAGATCCTAGTCTTTTATTCCCATTTCACATTTTGGTTTGATCATTGATTGTTATTTCACGTGTTTATTTGAAATCGTTATATATATATATATATATATATATATTATTAGTGTAACTAGGTAGCAGACCTTCGTTTATACAAACGGTGTAAATTTGAGATCCGAAATCTTGAAAAACTGTATCGATAAATAATACATAGAGAAGTTGGGAAGAAATTTAATAATGTATATGTATATATATATATATATATATATAATATTTCACATAAACACGTGAAATAACAATCAATGATCAAACCACAATAAGAAATGGGAAAACAAGATCAAGATCTTTCAACCGTAACATTCGGTCTTCGTCAGAGTCAGAGGGTTTTTACTCTTACGAAGACCACTTGTTACGGTTGAAAGATCTTAGTCTTGTTTTCCCATTTCTTATTGTGGTTTGATCATTTATATATATATATATATATATGATTTTTTTTATTTCTTATTGTTGTTTGGAAGTATATATATGTATGCGTGTATGTATGTGTCTGTTTTTCGTTCAGGTGAGGCATGTTAGATTTTTATATCTCTTAGAATGATATAAGCTGATATATGACTAAGAATTGATTGGAGTTATTCACTTTCTCCAAACATTGATGAAATTATATTACTGCTTTTAGTCCTTATATAAAATAATAATAATCGAATTACTGTTTTCACATATGCCATATTATATAAGAATAATTTAAATATATTTCAATCACGGAGATATTTCTTCATTTCAATGACCTAGTGAATCGGTCACTCAAATTGCCAATTGACATTTGACATCTATCACTTCCCAACGTGTCGATTGCCTACTTAGACAGATTCTATCATATCTTCCAACTATACATTAGTGTTCTAAACATTTAATACTATAAATAATGTATATTTTAATGACAAATATACATAATCTACTTTGCTCATGGTTTCTAATGTAATCTATTTTAATTTTTTGACTCTTTTTATACTGATTGTTTAATAAAAATTTGTATATATATATATATATATATATATATATATATATATATATATAATTAAAGTTACAGCTAGAGAACACAAGAAAAAGGACGAACACACACGAATCTCGATAATTTCGGCGTCTTGCCGTCTTCAGGAGAGTAGAAAGAAAGAAAATAAAAGGAGAAAGAATGAAGAAACGGAGACGTAAATGCGTCCACTGGCCGATGTAAACTGGCGCGATACAATGACACGCAGTGCAGCCACCTTACCAACGTGAACCAGTGTAGGCTGTGGGTCAATAAAATATTAAAAGTGATATTTAAGTAAAAGGGAGGAGAAAAGTAAAAAAGAGAAAGGAAAGGAAAAAACATAAAACTAACTAAAATTAAACGAGGGAAAATAAATAAATAAATAAATAAAAAATTAAAAATAAAATAAAAAAATCATCTCATTAAATTTAGACCAGGGGAATTTCTTGCACCCAATAACCAAATGAAGGCTTCATCAGAAGCCCTTAGAGTGGTCTGGGTGTCATCATTTGAGAGTTTTCATAATACTTTAACCCTGAGGCAATCGTTGAAGGGAAGGTTATGGAGATTGGCGTGGGTAGCAACAGGCAGCTGCTTGCGTTGACCAACAGATGACCTGTGACCATTCATACGGAGGCTAAGTGACGTGGAAGTCAGGCCCACGTAGAATGAGTCACATTGTGTGCAGTCCAGACGATAAACACAATTGCTGGAAGTGCAGGAACTAGCAAAGGAGAGAGGGTATGAATGGTTGTTCACTGTCGAAATGAAATGGCTGTCAGGATTGATGATGGGACAGGTGAGGCATTTCCTTCTGCCACATTGCTTTGTGCCGAAAGTGTCAGGTGCAGGCCTGGAGCGTTTAAAACTTCTATGGGAGAAGATATTGCCCAGAGTGGGGGGTCGTCTAAAGGAAATCCGGGGTGATTTGGTGAAAATATTGGAAGTGGTCGGAGAGGATGACAGGAGAGGGAAGATATATATATATATTAGTGTAACTAGGTAGCAGACTGTTGTTTATACAAACATTAATTCAATGAGGACCGAAACGTTGGTCTGTATTTTTATTTGTAATTTTTTCTCATTAAATGGATTGTACGAACAAATCTTTTGGTGAACTATTGTACTTAGTACCAAGTAAATGGGAATGTGAGATCCGAAATCTTGAAAAACTGTATCGAAAAATAATACATAGAGAAGTTGGGAAGAAATTTAATAATGTTTATATGTATATATATATATATATATATATATATATATATATATATATATATATAATCTAGGAGGTGTCAGAGCTTATTTTTCTTCATTCTGATTCTTCCTTCAAAATGTCGTAGGAAGAATCAGAATGAAGAAAAATAAGCTCTGACACCTCCTAGATTATATAAAGAAGAGTAAATAAATATATATATATATATTTAAAAGGATTTCACAATAATCACTCGAAATAACAATCAATGGTGAAGCCAGAATAAGAAATGAAAAAAAACGCTCAATTGTGTTTTTGACATTGACGAAGACCGCTTGTTACGGTTGAAAGATCTTAGTCCTGTTTTGCCATTTCATATTGTGGTTGATCATTGATTTTTATTTCACGTGTTTGTGTGAAATATTTTTTAAATATATATATATGAGTCGTTGTCTACCTTGGGAGCGACTCGTTTTTATCTTCCAGATGACGAGGACATCGAAATATACTAGTGAGTTTCTGTTTCGTTTTTGTGTGTTCTTTGTGACAATAGAGGTTATTGAGGGTTGGTCTACACAAACAAACACTTCACTTACGCCAACGTTTCGCTATATTTTTATAGCATCATCAGATGTGATGTTATTTTATAACATCAATAACCTCTGCTGTTTGTTGTTATTTTTTGTGGTAGAAAAAAGATAGAATTATATATATGTTTCATTAAAGTACACAGCAGCCTCTGCGTTAACGACTTTTAAGCTGTTCGTAAATTGGAGCAGACCAGCTTAAAAGTCGTTAACGCAGAGGTTGTTGTGTACTTTTATGAAACATGTTTACGTCAGGATTTGCTGCCATCATACACAAATGTATATTTATCATTATTATTATTATTATTAAAGGACACTGTGTCTTCTTCACAAACCCTTTCCTTAGAGAGATATTTTTTTCTCTTATTATCTTCCTGTTAGTAACTGGTAGCTAAAAACTTAATCAACATAATGACATCGTAAACACATATAAACTATTAGAAACACCAACATGAATAGGAGAAGAAGTCTTAGGAAACTAAGGAAACAAATTATATTCAAAACTAACGAAACATAAACCTTTGACTACTTTGTTCATCATCAAGTAAATAATTATATTTGAGTAATGCAGTAGCTATATACCGTTTACATATATCAATATATTCAAATACTTCGAATGAAATGAAAGGTACGTATGGACAAGAAACACGATAACATATAGAAAAGAACAGAGAAAGTTACTACAAATGTCATTCATCCTGATGACGATGGATGTCAAAATATCGAAATAACAACTGTAGTGACTTTTTCTGTTCTATTCTATGTTTTAATATATATAATTATATATATATATATATATATATATATATATATATATAATTATTATACGTATATATACGTTGACTCATTCTACGTGGGCCTGACTTCCTCGTCACTTAGCCTACATATGAATGGTCACAGGTCATCCGTTGGTCAACGCAAGCAGCTGCCTGTTGCCACCCACGCCATAACCTTCCCTTCAACGTTTGCTTCAGGGTAAAGTATTAAGAAAACTCTCAAATGATGACACCCAGACCACTCTAAGGGCTTCTGAGGAAGCCTTCATTTGGTTATTGGGTGCAAGAAATTCCCCAGGTCTAAATTTAATCTGATGATTTTTTTCTCTATCTTCCTCATTTATTTGTTTAATTTTAGTTTTATGTTTTTTTTTCCTTTCCTTTCTCTTTTTTACTTTGCTCCTCCCTTTTACTTAAATATCACTTTTATAATTTTATTTACTGACAGCCTAAACTGGTCCACGTTGGTAAGGTGGCTGCACTGCGTGTCATTGTATCGTAGTTTATATCGGCCAGTGGACGCAGTTACGTCTCCGTTCCTTCATTCTTTCCCGTTTTTATTTTCTTTTTTTCTTCTCTCCTGAAGACGGCAAGACGCCGAAATTATCGAGATTCGTGAGTGTTAGTCCTTTTTCTTGTGTTCTCTAGCTGTAACTTTAATTATATATATATACTTTATTCAGAGAGAGAACATACAAAAAGGAAATCGCAGAAATTCACTACTATATTTCGGATTGCTTCGTCATCAAGACGACTGAAAGTGTTTGCTTGAAGAGGGTCCTTTAATCAGTGTTGTCAACTTATGAAGAGAGGAAGAGACAAAGAGGGATAAAATAAACAATAACAAGAAGTAATAATAAATAAATAAAATCATTTAAAAAAAACTATTAACAATTTGTCAAAGAAAAAAAGACAAACAAAAAATAAAATTAAATATGTAAACAAAAGATAATTTGAAGACCCTTAAATAACAAAGATCAATTTTAAATAGAAAAGATCAATTAACAATTGGACTGAAGCCTAGCAACAGATCCAACAAACGTATAACTTATTTGAAATTATGTCTTTCAATATAAAAACCCAATAAGAAAATTTTTTTTTTATTTTTTTTAAAAATGCCTTTAAACCTTGACGCTGCTACATTTTTAAATTATAATTTTTAATAATAAATAATTATTATAATTATATTAATAATTTATAAATTTCTTAATTTTTAATAAATTTAATCTTAAATAAAGTTAATAATAAAATTTTAAATTGATTCCTCATTATTTTTTTAATATTTTATAATTATTTAAAAGGTTATAAAAATTAAACATTTTTTCGAGTTTAATTTCTTTTCAAGAGTATTTCTCTAAAAAGAATGATTAAATTAAACTGAAACATATCTTTTGGTATTTGGTTATTGAACTAGAACAATTAATCTTATATTTTTTTTTTTTTTTGGTATTTTTGTTCGTTCAGAGTTAGCTCTGTATTATATGATTCCATAGAAGAATAAATAACTATATATAATAATTGTTAGTACTTTTAATTGTTTTTAACTATATCATTATATTAGATTTTATGATAAAGACATGAAACATAAATGAGCAACCAAAACAGGAATAAGAAATCAGAAGATTGAATAAGATCTTTCAAATGAAACAATTATTGTTCGACAAAATCTGATTGATACTGTAACAAATGTTTTTAAATTTTTCTTTACCATCGGTTGGATTCCAAAGAAACGGAAACAACCTTCTATATATATATATATATATATATATATATATAATATATATATATATATATACATATACATATATATATTATATATATATATATATAATATATATATATATATAATATAGAGTTGACTGTCGTCCCTCCGTCAATTCACTTCTTCTCCTGAGGACGACCGCCATTACGGTCGAAATATTGAAAAGTGAGTCTTTGTTGTGTTTCTGTTTATGTGTCACTGCTTATTTTAATTGTTATTGTCCTGCCGGACCGTTTTTCGTTTATCATGGTATATATATATATATAAGTTATATCTATAGTTCGTCTATTACTATAGTTGTTAACAAACACAACTATAATAATAGTTGTGTTTGTTTACTTACAACAAATTTTCTTTTGTTTCAGTCCTAATAAGCTGTCTTCGTCTGAGTCAAAAACCTAACACAAGGTTTTCCAAAAACTCTCTACTATATTTCGAGTAGTAGTTTGTTTATTACTGTAAATAAATCTATATTTTAATGAAAAATATATATTCCCGATGATGACGGATGTCGAAATATCGATGTGAGTTTTCTAGTGCTTTCTGTGCTCTTTCGTATTTGTTAAAGTTGATATATATATATATATATATATAAATGATCAAACCACAATAAGAAATGGGAAAACAAGACTAAGATCTTTCAACCGTAACAAGCGGTCTTCGTCAGAGTCAAAAACGCAACTCTTATTGTGGTTTGATCATTGATTGTTGTTTCACCTGTTTATGTGAAATCTTTTTATATATATATATACGAGTATATCTCGTATATCTTCGTAAATTTTGGTAGCAGTCCTTCCTTGACACACACATTATTAAAAATGACACCAAATTTAGCTGATACCTGTTTATTAACAAGTTTCTCATCGTAAATTTTGGTAGCAGTCCTTCCTTCACACACACATTATTGAAAATAACACCAAATTTAGCTGATACCTGTTACTTAACAAGTTTCTCATTAATTTCTCATTGATTTACGTTAGATCTTATTCACGTCCTGATGATGAAGGTTGATCATTCGAAACATGTCGACCATAGGAGATGTACTATATTGTGTAGACGAAATAACGAGAGTGTTATTTAGAAAAATTGAGAAACTTGTTAAGAAACAGGTATCAGCTAAATTTGGTGTCATTTTCAATAATATATATATATATATATATATATATATATATATATATAACAGATTCAATAATATATCGACCGTTTGATAGAATAGGTGTGTTCTCTAATCGGGGTTCGGTCAATTTTCCAGGATAAAAAATCAAACTCTCGTTGCCAACGTTTCGGTTTTATTTAAAACCTTTTTCATAGGCAGAAGTAAGAATTTTTTAACTAAGAAAATTAAATTTACATTATTTAAAGGAACAACAATGTTAGCCGGACAAAACCTTCGACTAGACTGTTATATATAAAAGGTTTTATATATAACAGTCTATATGTTATATAAAATAACTATATGTTATATATGTTATATATATGTTATATATGTTATATAAAAAAAGGTTTAAATAAAACCGAAACGTTGGCAACGAGAGTTTGATTTTTTATCCTGGAAAATTGACCGAACCCCGATTAGAGAACACACCTATATATATATATATATATATATAATATATATATATATATATATATATATATAAATAAAGATTTCACATAAACACGTGAAAGAACAATCAGTGACCAAACCACAATAAGAAATGGGAAACAAGGCTAAGATCTTTCAGCCGTAACAAGCGGTCTTTGTTAGAGTCAAAAACCCTGGAAACTTTGATGACTTAGCATCCGCTATCAAAGAGTGGATTGCCTCTAACAACTTCAATCAATTTCATCAAGCAAAATTTACCAGATTTTGGATGACTAAGGATCTGGCATCAATAAGTGGATGCCTCTAAGAACTGCAATTCCTTCACATAAAATTTAAAATAGTTTGGATGACTTAGCATCCGCCATCAAAGAGTGGATTGCCTCTAAAAAATCTACTTCCTTCGCCCATGGAATAGACAAGCTACCAAGCAAATGGGAAGCAGTGATTAAACTAGATGATGAATATGTTCTAGAATTATAATATTTTTGCCAAGTATTGTTGTTGTTTTTGTTAAACACAATTTTACTAAAATATGCGACAATAATTATGCATCCTAATATAACTGAGCTTATTATCTTTAAAATACTCTTCTAATTACAAACATAATAACGTTAAAAATTTTTCAACAATAATTTTAATAATTTGCAGCTTTTGAAATTTTGATAATTTTGATTGGAGCTTATTTTTGGACTAGGAAATTGTTTTGTTATTTTGTACTCTCTGCATAAAGCATATTTATAAATAGTATGTTTACCACATTCAATTGTTTATAACAAACAAGAGTATTCTAAACATTCACTAATTTAAATGTTTATTAAAATAATTTTAAGGTCAATAATAGATATATATATAACATTAACGAACGTATTACATCAAATTATATGTTAAAAGTTTTATTTCGAAGAACGGTAAACATTATTTTTTTAATATTTTTGATAATAAACCCAAATTCAACATACAAACAAATAACTGCAATAAAATATTCACTAACATTTTATTTATAATTGTATGTTTCATAGGACTCTTCTTCTCTCTCACTCTCTCTCTCTCTCTCTCTCTCTCTCTCTCTCTCTATATATAATATATATATATATATATATATATATATATAACTTTAAATTACACAAAGCACGATACAGAAAAAAGAATAAAAATAACACTTACAGAATTCAATATTTCGAACTGTTGTTTGTATATATATATATATATATATATATATATATATAATATATAATTAGTGTATATTGGCAGCAGATTTTCTTGTAAACATATTTTATTAAAGTAGAGGGCAGCTTCCGCATTTACGACTTTTTTGCTCGTTTTCTCTAGTTTTCTTACTAGTTTTTTCTGGTAGGGAGTATTAAAGTAGACGGCAGCTTCCGCATTTATAATACTCCCTACCAGAAAAAACTAGTAAGAAAACTAGAGAAAACGAGCAAAAAAGTCGTAAATGCGGAAGCTGCCGTCTACTTTAATACTCCCTACCAGAAAAAACTAGTAAGAAAACTAGAGAAAACGAGCAAAAAAGTCGTAAATGCGGAAGCTGCCGTCTACTTTAATAAAATATATATATATATTATATATATATATATATATATATATATATTAGTGTATTTTGGCAGCAGATTCTCTTTTCGACATATTTCATTAAAGTGAGACATATTTAATATAAAGTGATTATATATTAAAATATATTTTCATTTTAATGATATATATATAATATATATATATATATATATATAAATATGATCAAACCACAATAAGAAAATGGGAAAGCAAGACTAAGATCTTTCAACCGTAACAAGAAGTCATCGTCAGAGTCAAAAACCCAACTGAACGCTCAGTTGGATTTTTGACTCTGACGAAGACCGCTTGTTACTGTTGAAAGATCTTAGTCTTGCTTTCCCATTTTCTTATTGTGGTTTGATCATTGATTGTTATTCCACGTGTTTATGTGAAATCTTTTATATATATATATATATATATTTAAAAAATGAATGTCTGATTTCACATTATTCAATTGGTTAGAAAATGTTTCTAGTTTTCTAAATCTCATTTTTAAAACCGGGTTTCTTAGGTCATAAATTAACTCTCCATATCTTTTGTTAGTGAATATATTGTTCGACATGTTTCGGCGTTACAAATCACCATGGTCAAGAAAAAATGTTATCGCCATAATTCACTATGACACACAAAAAATAAAATAAAATTATTACACTTGATAAATTAAACATTACACTTGACAACAACAGGTTGCAACGTCTGGTTTGAGGAATCACATTATTCAGTCAGGTTACGTCAGGTTGAGTTATTGTTTTTGAAATGGCACTAAATATTTTTGATAAAAACAAAGGAAGAGAACAAATTGAAGGAAGAATTAGTACAGAACCATATCAAAACACGCCATATTAAGAAACAGAAAAAGTTTTTTTTTCTTATAGAACTCTTGTGTTTCAAATGATCTGCCGATAGAAGAATACTGACTCATTGAGTCCATTTAAAATGGCTAATCTTTCAGAAAAAGTGCAAAATCTATTGTGGTTCACTGAATCTAAGTCGGATATACAGACTCAACGAAACTACAGAAGAAAATATGGAAATTCTGAGACAGAATTCTCTTCCTTTTGGTTTATAATTTAACTCAAGAGCAGGTAACATTTGCACTTTGTAAGCGTAAAAGTGTAAGTTCTTTGGACAATCTTGTGGGACGGTTGTCTAGTAAAACTGAATAATCAATATACATATTGCACACTTAAGCAAAACTTAATAGCACACGCTTAGTTCTTGGTATGTTCAGAAACTTGAATGTTTTTGAGGAATACTGAAGGTGAGAAATTACTTTTGCATTTGTACATATTAGGTTTTAGGTAAGCCACGTAACATACCAAGGTTTTTGAGTTATTTCTTAGTCTTTGCGAACTTTTGGTATGATTGCGCGATTCAATCATAAGTCAGATGCGCGACGTAGCATCGTGGTGCCCGCCTCCGCGAGGTCCAACTTGGTCACCCTCAAGTTTTGTGGCAAAACTAGGGGGTGACTAAAGGGCAACACGTACAATGTCGGCATGGTTTGATTTATTGGTGTAATGGCTGCAAAGCTAAGGTACACAACGATCAAAACAGGAAATATTGTGCACTGTTGAATGTGGTTATTTGCAATTCTCTGGCAGCTGCGCGAAAGGTCCTCTCTGTAGCCAATACTATGCCTGTCACCAAAAATTTCTTGCTCCATTGCATGAATGGAAGGATGGGAGGGCGGATCTCTTTCATAACTAGTTCTATAGTTTCATTGAGTCTGAAATTCCAACTTTGTTTTAATAAACCACAATACACATTGCGCTTTTTCTAAAAAAGAGTCGCGATTTTATAGGAGTTCAAAGAATCAGTTTTCTTCCATCAGCAGAGTATCTGAAACAGAAAATGTTTATTTGAAAAAAACTTTAATAAATACTTATTAAAATAAAACAAAATTGGTAAAGATGTCTCATAAACTGCCTTTTCTACCCAAAATGTATTGACACTGGAACAATGAACACTGGAAGCAAAGGAAAAGAACAAGGAAAGGAAAAGAACAGCAAAGGAAGCAAGTAGAGAAACTAGAAATATAATAGCTGTGAGGCCGAATGACATCAGAAAGAATATTATAAAAGCAATATGGACAGGGTGGAAAACCGAATGGAATGAAGAAACCACTCAACTTAGGAAAATAATGGGATCAATTGGGACAACAATGAACACTGGAACAGAAAATCGAAAAACGAAAGTGATATTAAACCGCCTACGTATAAGTCACACGCGAGCTACACATAGTTACCTGTTATCAAAAGAACAAAGACCCTCATGCCCAAAATGTAAAGATGTGTTGACGGTGGCCCATTTAATTGAAAAATGCCCACTATTAGAGCAAGAAAGGATGTCTGCAGGCATACCATCAAAATTGATAGTAACACTAGCCCCTGATAATAAATATTTAGTGAAGTTATATCATTCCTAAAGGAAATAAAGCTATACAACAAAATATGATGAACTAGAGAATTAAATAAAACCAGACAGAGCTAATGTCCTAGTAGACGGTGCACTTATCAACTATAAATAAAAAAAAACTGCTTTAATAAAGTTAGGTTAGGTTGCAGTTGCAGTCCCACAAGGGAACACAAGTAGACCGAGCATTGGCCCTTTGTGATACCACACAATGAAGATTGATTCTACAGTGGGAGTCCTAAATTTTGCTTAACTCAAATGTATTTAGAGTAGGGATCTTTAACGAGTACCTGACATCGTACAGTCTCGGGACCGACAGTTTAACGTCCTTCTCTGAGGGACGACGTGCTCAGATTTATTCACCTCCCGCGTAAATAAATCTAGGGCCAGGTGAGAATTGAACCCCGGTCCTATCAGTTCCGGGTGAGGTGAGCACGTAACCACTGAGCTAGCCTGACCCCCCTTTAATAATAAATTCATAAAATTTTAAAATACTTTATAACCCCCTATATATAAAAGCAGCATAATAATCTGTAGCTATAATTATTGTATCTATACCTAAAAAAGAATTCATGATTGATGTCCAATAATTACTTGAATTCTAAAATTCTATCATTTCTGGACAAATAAACTTTAAAGTCAACGTGTATATCTAGTTCCTAAAATGTGCAGAACAAAATTTAGAAAAATATAAAAACTTCTCATATTCTGTGTTGCAATATTTAAATATATTTAGTTATGAAATATTATTTTAGTGTTATATAATTCTGTGCTCTAACATTAAAATTAATTTACTTTTGAAATATTTTAATCTTCTGTGATGTACTTTTGTTAAAAAAACTTATGCATGTGTATCCATTTATTTTTATTTTACCAACATAATTATTCATTTTTTCAATTCTATTTATTCATATAGAATAAGATAGATGAATTTTTTTCTGTTTTCTTTTTTTTTTGTATTTTATTTATTAAACACCAAGGTATTTTCCAAAGGTGTAGATTACCAAATCAAAAAAATAAATAAATAAACTGTTGAATCAATTTACCAGAAAGATGTTCGATTTGAAATTAGGGAAGTTATAAATGAATTATTTATAAAAGAAAATTAGTTCTCCTAATTAATATATATATATATATATATTTCACTTAATTAAACGAAACACGATCCAAACTGGACACAATACGGTTTAAAATTCAAGAAGAGTAACACACAGAGTAATGAAACACACTTTTAGACCCAAATTTTCGGGTAATCCGTCTTCAGGAGAAAAGAGAAAGGGAGACCAAGCACGTTGTAGATGCAACGGCAAGTAACGGTTACTTGCCGTTGCATCTACAACGTTCTTGGTCTCCCTTTCTCTTTTCTCCTGAAGACGGACTACCCAAACATTTGGGTCTGTAAGTGTGTTTCCTTACTCTGTGTGTTACTCTTCCTTTCTCTTTTCTCCTGAAGACGGATTATCCAAAAATCTGTGTCTGTAAGTGTGTTTCCTTACTCTGTGTGTTACTCATCATGAATTTTGAACTCGTATATATATATCTATATATATAGTTCAATAAAGACAAAGAAACATAGAGAAATCAAAAGAACACACTTACAGTCTCTAATTTTTGGTTTGAACCTTCTTCAGGAGAGATAAGAGAGGGAAACCAAGCGCACTGGTTCAGAGATGGTTGGATACCGTCTCTATTCAGAGGGTCTCAGAGTGAAATAATATATATATATATATATATATATATATATACTTAAAAGAAACGGTCCAGCGGACTTTTTTAAATAAAATAAATTCAAAACAAAGGAAACAAACAGAAAGACACAGACATAACTCACATCGAAATATCGATGTGAGTTATGTCTGTGTCTTTCTGTGTGTTTCCTTCGTTTTAAATTTATTATATATATACAGGTTTGATTAAATAATACGCCATATTTACGGTTGACTAGTTTCCTTGTGTATTTCTCAAGGGGTCTGAATAATCTTCTTGTACAAACATCTAAATTGAAAAGAACATTTCCAATGGCTCCATTGACTTTAAATCTTGCATTTCCACTAATTTTACTATTGTCACAACAGTCACATTTAGTACTATTCTAATACTATTCTACTATTCTAATATTAGTACTAGTACTAATAGTACTAATAGTGACTGTTGTGACAATAGTAAAATTAGTGGAAATGCAAGATTTAAAGACAATGGAACCATTGGAAATGTTCTATTCAATTTAGATGTTTGTACAAGAAGATTATTCAGATCCCTTGAGAAATACACAAGGAAACTAGTCAACCGTAAATATGGCATATTATTTAATCATACCTGTATAAATGAAGGACTGCTTCCTAAATATATATATATATATATATATCTGAAAAAGACAGTACATAAAGAAAGAGAACACTTACTGGATCAATATTTCAGACCGAATTTTGTTATCAGAATAAAAAGTAGAAGGGAAGAAGAAACATGTCCGTTTAAGACTATGGGTGGAAGGCGACTCGTAGGTGAGTCTTTTTGCGACAACTTAAAAAGAAAATACCGGCTTTGTGACCAAAGCAGATTATACCAACTTATCTTAAAGATAGATGACTGTCTTAATAGGAGACAAATAAACGTCAATAAAACTGCTGGCTAAAGCTGTCGTTTTAGACATCGCAGTACTGATATATAAATTATGTTTGTTTTCCAACGAATACACTTATTAAAAGAATCCACTTTTTATCGGTGTTTTAGAGGCGCAACAGTGTAACTCATGTATTATTTGGCACCCATTTTTGTAATAGTAAATGGAAATTGCCGGTTGTTTCTACATTACTAGTCCTAAATATTGCGCTACTCAAGTGTTAGGTTACAATGGTAGTCCCACAAGGGAACACACGTAGGTCAAGAATTGGCCCTTCGTGATACCACACAATAAAGATTGATTCTACAGTTGGAGTCCTAAATTTTGCCTAACTCAAATGTATTTAGAGTAGGGATCTTTAACGAGTACCTGACATCGTACAGGCTCGGGACCGATAGTTTAACATCCTTCTCCGAGGGACGACGTGCTCAGATTTATTCACCTCCCGCGTGAATAAATCGAGGACCAGGTGAGGATTGAACCCCGGTCCTATCCGTTCAGAGGTGAGCACGTAACCACTATGCTAGCCTGCCCCCAGCTCAAGTGTTTTTTAGAGTACGAGTACCTGACATTATACAGGCTCGGGACCGACAGTTTAACATCCGACAGTTTAAATGGCCCTTTGTGATGCCACAAAATGAAGATTGATTCTACAGTTGGAGTCCTAAATTTTGCCTAACTCAAATGTATTTAGAGTAGGGATCTTTAACGAGTACCTGACATCGTACAGGCTCGGGACCGACAGTTTAACATCCTTCTCCGAGGGACGACGTGCTCAGATTTATTCACCTCCCGCGTGAATAAATCGAGGACCAGGTGAGGATTGAACCCCAGTCCTATCAGTTCAGAGGTGAGCACGTAACCACTGAGCTAGCCTGGCCCCAACTCAAGTGTTTTTTAGAGTACGAGTACCTGACATCGTATAGGCTCGGGACCGACAGTTTAACATCCTTCTCCGAGGGACGATGTGCTCAGATTTATTCACCTCCTGCGTGAATAAATCGAGGTCCAGGTGAGGATTGAACCCCGGTCCTATCAGTTCAGAGGTGAGCACTTAACCACTGAGCTATCCTGGCCCTAACTCAAGTGTTATTTCGAGTAAGAAATCTTGAACGAGTACTTGACATGGTCCTCTCTCTGAGGCGTGACGTTATCAGATTTAATCCCCTCACGCGTGAATAAATCGAGAGGCAGTTGGGTATCGAACCCTAGACCTACCAGTTCAGAGGCAATAACTATAACTAATTAGCTAACTTGGCCCTTACTAATACACATATACTAACTGTTCAATAACAAATTTTTTTTCAGCGTTTTCACACAAGTACAAAATTATATAGTAAATATTATAAATTATTAAGTTATACAAAACATCATTATGGAAAATTCATTACATGATTTTTCAAACTAGCATAAATCACTATGGCGGAAAAATAATGGGAAAACAAAAGCTCAAATTAACATAGAATTTAATACATTATCCTATAAGCGCCTATATCACCAAACCACAAAAAGAATTAAGCAATTTTTAATTAAAAATAAAGGAAAAAGTTAAGTGCCGATAATTAGAGTCTTATTAAGTAAGAATTGAGTTCAACAATATCAGAAAGAACATACTACAAAAGGGGTTCAGGGTAGCTCAGTCGTTAACGTGCTCGCCTCTAAAACTGGTATATATATATATATATATATATATATATATATATCAATGATCAAACCACAATAAGAAATGGGAAAACAAGACTAAGATCTTTCAACCGTAACAAGCGGTCTTCGTCAGAGTCAAAAACCTTAGTTGAAAGATCTTAGTCTTGTTTTCCCATTTCTTTCTCTGGTTTGATCATTGATTGTTGTTTCACGTGTTTATGTGAAATCTTTTTCTATATATATATATGAGATTGAATTTGCGGTCTATTGTTTTTTTAATTAATTTGTTGGATAACTTTTCCAACTCACCACTTAGATGGTCGTCTTCAACCATCTTCAGACGGTAAAACGTATATACAATATCTTAAAACCAATTGAACATTGTTTAAAACACTTAAATATAACACTCAAAGTTCATAACTACTAAATCGAATGTAAACATTTAAACTGGCCGGTTGGCATTTCCATTTCATGTCAGTAGGTGTCTTTCCTTTCTTCATTAATATATATATACATTTAAATTTCTTGCTGATTTTTCTATGGATGATTTTTCGATTTAGCTTCTAGAGTTTTCTGATCTCACACTTCCATGTTCATTTGCTACTACATTCCATTCATTTGGAACTCGTGTAATAAATCTACAAAAGATATCCTTGTAAATTCCATGTAATATGTAACAATTAATTAATTCCATGTAATGAAAGCCCAAAACATTTTAGAACGAAGACCTAACATTAATCATCAAACTGCAAGCTTCAACAATATGTTAAAGCTATATACGGGACAGGCACAGCAGAGACAGCAGTTTGAGTTGCAGAGCGATACCCTAGGAACATTACAATGAAAGCACAACATTGACTGTGTAAAACCCAGTGCAATCTGCAAATTTATGTTTACTATGTAGTTTTATCTTTTGAGTTGAAAATAGAAACTGATTTACAGTAAGTAGGATATAATTTTTATTTCTGTTAGTAACTTTTGTTCAATTATTTTGACTTTCCTTACACCCTGATGATGGTCAGTGATGGCTGAAACGTTGAATTCAAATTTTTAAATGTATGTTAACTAAATATTACATGGAATTTACAAGGAAATCTTTTGGCGATTTATTACAGTACCAAATGAATGGAAGTGTGAGATCAGAAAACTTGAGAAGCTAAATCGAAAAATGGTTCATAGAGAAATTGGCAAGAAATTTAATTATATATATATATATATCATTAAAATTAACCGCAGTCTCGGCATTCACGGTCTTAAGACTGAGAGATTCGAGCCTACGAACAAACCTCCTGCTAACAGGGTTCAACTGGAAAAGGAGTTGGCCAAGTGACATGTTAAATTAAAATCGATGACTCATGCTTAGTCATTGCTATTAATAGATTAAAAGGATTAGTACAGGTCATTGACCTTTGAATAAAAGAGTTGACCTTTCAACTCTTTTATTCTACCGCTTGTTTCTTTTTCTTTATTCACCTTTGACCTTCTCTTTATATTAACCTGTACTAATCCTTTTAATCTATTAATAGCAATGACTAAGCATGAGTCATCGATTTTTAATTTAACATGTCACTTAGCCAACTCCTTTTTCAGTTGAACCCTGTTAGCAGGAGGTTAGTTCGTAGGATCGAATCTCTCAGTCTTAAATCGTGAATGCCGAGACTGCGGTTAATTTTAATGATACATGTTTAAAAGAGGATCTGCTGCCTATTTATACCATATATATATATATGAAAAACCAATATATTTCCTGTATATATATATATATAGAGGAAAACCAAGCGCACTGGTTCAGAGACGGTTGGAGACTTATCATCGGTAAGTGTGTGCTTTTAATTGTATACATATATGTATATTGAAATACGATCCAAAACAGACAAATATAGTTCAATATAGGCAAATAAACATAGAGAATCATAGAGAAACAGTGCGCTTGGTTTCCCTTTCTTATCTCTCCTAAAGACGGTTCAAACGGAAAATTAGAGACTGTAAGTGTGTTCTTTTGATTTGTCTATGTTTCTTTGTCTATATTGAACTATTTATATATATATATATATATATATATATATATAAATCAAAATATTAAAACGGTCCAAACCGGACAGATATATAAATGAAAAAAGACAACAAATAGAAGAAGCGAGAAAACTTACTGGGTCGATATTTCGAACTGAAGTTCGTCGTCAGGGAGAAGTGGTTACTTAATGCCCGCTCCCCACCTGGCCTCAATCTCAAACGTTAAAGTTGTGTGTGTTTTTTTTTTTTTTTTATTTTATTTTTTATTTTATTTTTTTTTTATTTTTTTTTTTAAATTTATTGCTATTTATATATATATTTTTTTTCCCTCACTCTCTTTCTCCTCTTCCTCTTCGCCACTTCTGTCCTCCTTTCTACCTTTTTCCGACTTATACGGTACGCGTGTTCGCTCGTGGTGGAATGGTGTCGTTCACGGGGGATTAGCCTGCAGCGCCTCGAGATACTACAACTGGTGACCGCCGCCTGGAGCCCCCAGTAGCCCTCTGCTTGTACGAGTGGACGCACGTGCCTCTTCCTCTTCCCTTCTTCTTCCCTTCTTCTCCCTGACGACGAACTTCAGTTCGAAATATCGACCCAGTAAGTTTTCTCGCTTCTTCTATTTGTTGTCTTTTTTCATTTATATATATATATATATATATATATATATATATATATATGCTGATTAATTTTTCATATCTTCTCATGCATGACTTCTATAAGTTTGGAACCAAATACTGAAGATCACCAACATCATCAATTTTGTAATCCGACATGTTTTGGTCATCATCGACCATTTTCATGGATATTATATATAAAGAGTTTCATACAACATATATAAAATTATTAAGAATAGAAAATTATGTGTAAAACTATAATTAGATATTGTATAATACAATTTCTATAAATGAAGTCCTGAATCCCAATTATGAATGAATGAATGAATGAATATTTCTTTATTAAGGACCTTATGTCCAAGGTATACAAGACTGGGGTAACCGTACGGAGAGCACTGGGTGCTCTCCACCAGGCTTTTTCCCCTTTGTACATAAAAGATACAATAATAATAATAATAATATTAATACTAATAATAATGATCCCAAATATACGAATATATATATATAATATATATATATATACACTTTAACACATAGAAAAGAACACAGAAAGACACTACAGAACTCACTTCGATATTTCGACATCCGTCGTCATCGGGAAGAAGTGCGAAATACTCGCGTTGAGAAGCAAACTGCTACTGGCCTCCAGAGTAACTCGTGGAACCACCGCAATGCTGCCCCCCAGCGGAGGAGAGGAAAAATAGAAATCCCTCCAATATTTATTTAGAAAACAAGATAAAAAATATATAAAAAATACGAAATAATAATAATAAAAAATAAATAATAATAATAAAAAAATAATAATAAAATAATAATAATAATAAAATAAAAAATAAATAACGGTACAGGTTGAGACCAGGAGGAGAACGAGCCCCAAGGACACATATGAATGCCTCTTGGGAAGCTCTAAGGGTGACATGGGAATTAGACTCGGGGATTTGTTTGAGGATTTGTACCCTGAAACAATCATTGAAAGGGAGGTCATGGGAATTAGCATGGATAGGTCTCTGAGCTGACCAACGGACGCCCTGTGATTGTTCATACGCAGACTCAGCATATTATATATATATATATATATATATATATATATATATAATCGTATAAATATACATATTCGTTGAAATGCTGACCAATGGGAGAGTAGAGTTTGTAGGTCCTTGCGTGCGGTCCCAGTTACCTGCTAACAGCTGAGCGGGTAACTGGGACCGCACGCATGAACCTACAAACATAATTATTTATTATCATTAGTTTAATTCTAAATTCTTTCAACCCTTTCATCTTTATATAACTTATAATTATTTTTAAAATATTAGACAAAAATTTTAACCTGACAAAAAATTTTTTAAGCTTTCTATAGTCGAAAGCTGGCGAGTAAATAAGTTAGGTTTTTCATGCCTTTAACTAGCCAGATAATATATTAATCTAACTGGCGCAAAGGTTTTATATCTCTGGCAATGTTAGTTTGGGAATTACTCCAAACTTAAAAGAGAATAATCAAAAAGTTACGAGGCAATTAGGCAAAAAAAAAAATTCGTCAATGCAGAAGATCCTGCTGCATATATTTCAATTCAACATATTTAAAGATTAATTATATGTGAATTCAATGTTCTAACTATAACAAAAATGTATTCCTTGTGATGGTAAGAAGTAACTATTAAAACATGACGAATTATTTAAACAAAAAAAAAAAAAGAAAAAATCAATAGTGAATTAATTTTTCAAATATGAAATGCTGAACTGAAAAAAAATGCTTCAGAATATTAAAACAATTTTCCATAAAACTGAACAAGATTAAATCGTAGATCTATTTTTATTTTTAAATGAATGCATTAAAGAACAGTTCTAAAACGTTATATGTGCGACAAGGCTTTGAATTTGGTATAATACCTTATATATTTGTCTATTTCAATAAATACAAAACATACAATGAAACATGAAATAAAGCGAAATATAACAACTGAGTGTTAAATATTCAGAGTACTAAAACATAATATTTGAGACAATTTAATTGTAAATTATGTAAAACAGAATTTATACATACTTGGGTTAATTTATTGAGAGTTTATTCATATTAGGACTAATTTATCAAGAATTTATTCACAGTTGTGTTAATTTATTGAGAATTTATTTACATACAGGTAAATTTATTGAGAATTTATTTAAAGTTTGATTAACATACTTAAGTTGTATTCATACTGTGATTAATTTAATAAGAATGTATTTATTCATATTAATTTATTAACAATTTATTGATATTTGGGTTAATTTATTGATAATTTATCCATGTTCAGGTTAATTTATTGAGAATTTATTCACATTCAGGATAATTTAATTAGAATTTTTTCACGTATGGGTTAATTTATTGAGAATTTATTCCCAGTTACGTTAATTTATTGAGAATTTATTCGTAGTTACGTTAATCTATTGAGAATTTATTCGCAGTTACGTTAATTTATTGAGAATTTATTTATATACAGGTTAATTTATTGAGAATTTATTCCTACTCAGGATTATTTATTGAGAATTTATTCACATTCGGGTCAATTTAGTAAAATTTATTCATACTCAATTTAAATTTCTTGTTTAATTTAAATTATTTTCATACAATTTTTTTTCTTTCTTATCGAAGTTTGGTCTAGCTTCAATAATGCAACACCTTTAATCCGACGTTTCGTCTATATTTGGGCTACATCAATACCCACAGAGTTTAGTTACTATAACATTAAACATAATTATATTACATTATTTAATTAATATACATAATTACTTTGGTATTTTTCTATTATGAGGAACTAACTACAAAATGTGTTCAATTAAGCGAGTGTGCTGCCCTAGTGACAGTGTTTTGAACCTTCTTATCAGACTTGATAACTCAAAACAACCCTAAAAACTCATTAAAACTATATCAAACAAGAAAAAAAGACCAGGAAACAACCATAATTACTAATCACTAAGTAATGTACTATATATTTTACTTAGGTTTTCTGTATCCGTTTTTTTATTGCACGCATTCTTAGTTTTCCGAATGTGAGTCATTTCTTTTATAAACCTCTTATTTTTATTATTTTCAAAGTCTTCGGGTTGTTCTGAGTTATCAAAGACTGATTAGAAGGTTCAAAAACCTGTCACTAGGGCAGCACACTAGCTGATTTGAACACAAACCGTTATGTAGTTAGTACCGTATAATAAAAAAATACCAAAGTAATTATGCATATTTATTAAATAATGTAATATAATTATGTTTAATGTTATAGTAACTAAACTGTTTATTGATGTAGCCCTGAAGATATCTACAAATATAGACAAAACGTCGGCTTAAAAGTGTTGCAAAATTGAAGCTAGACCAAACCATGATAAGAAAGAAAAATAGTGTTAAATATATGTGGTCGAGATTGGAAAACATTTAATTATTTTCATATAAATGTAAGTAATGTTTAACACATAAAATTATCAAAATTAGAAATAATGCAGGGTCATGCATCAGAATAGTATTTTTCTTAAATTATTTACAAATTATAATTTAAGATATAATAATACTAATTAGTGTAATTTTATATATACTAACGCTAAATTATATATTAAAAAACCCTCATGTTGGTCAATTAAAATTCCTAAAGTAAACGTTGGTTAAGTACAAAAGAATACAAATTTCTTAATTAGTTTAGAATACTGGCAACCATAAGAAATAAAAATCTATAGCAAAGTGCGAAAATTTAATTCAATATAAAAATTTGAGTTTGTGTGTTTCTTTTTTTGTCTGTTACACTTCTTTGATTTCAGCTTGTATTTATCCAGTTTAGTTCGTATTGTAGATATTTTACTGTAAATAGCTTCTTTTTTTTTTTAAAAGAGACAAAAACACGACTTGTCAATTTAGAAAACTAGATTATAAAAGTTATTTGAAAGAATAGATAGAACACGGATTAAATAATAATTGTATGAAATATATATATATATATATATATATATTATATATAAAAAGATTTCACATAAACACGTGAAACAACAATCAATGATCAAATTACAATAAGAAATGGGAAAACAAGACTAAGATCTTTCAATCGTAACAAGCGGTCTTCGTCAGAGTCAAAAACCCAACTCTTCAGAGTCAGTTGTGTTTTTGACTCTGACGAAGACCGCTTGTTACGGTTGAAAGATCGTAGTCTTGTTTTCACCTTTGTTATTGTGGTTTGATCATTGATATATATATATATATATATATATATATATGATATATATAATATGAAACTGCAATAAGAAAATGGGAAGACAAGACTAAGAGCATTCAACCGTAACAAGCGGTTTTCATCAGAGTCAAAAACCCAATTACTGAAACACTAGATGCAGAGAACATCTGGTGAGGGGTTAAAAAGAGTGGGAGGGAAGAGTGGTATTTTAAAAGGGTGAAAGCGTAGGATAGAACTAATGTCCAGAAAGGGATGTTTGGGGAAACAAAGGAGTACAGTAAGAAAGAGTAAAAAACTATCCGCTAGCTGTCAACCCTCTTAGAAGAGGCTATTGCCCTCGTAACGAAAGTATCAACTTTGAAGAGACCGTTACTAATGTTTATAATATATAATAAACCTTAGTCTTGTTTTCCAATTTTTTTATTGTGGTTTGATCATTGATTTGTTATTCCACGTGTTTATGTTAAATCTTTATATATATATATATATATATATATATATATATATATAAAATGATGTAATTTTTTGAGGGTTGAGGTCCAATCATTTTGAACTAGTCCTTTTGCCGACGTTTCGACATATATTTTATGTCATATTCAGGGCAGATTTCTTGGAAATATGTTTATGTTGCAGCATACCAATTTTGCAGTAGTAAATAGGTATGCTGCAACAAAAACAGATTTCCAATGGAATTTTATATATAAACCAATTAAAAAGAGGATAGATACACACAAGAATAACTCACTTCTATATTTAACGATCGTCATCATCAGGAGGCGAACAGTCCCGCAGGAAGGCAGAGTGGCAATTCTACATATATATATATATATATATATATATATATATATATATATATATATATATATATATATGAGAATTCGTTGGCAGCAGGTCTTCTCTCAAACATATGTTGTTAAAATTTGCAGCAGCTTCTGCACTCACTAACTTTAAGCTGGTGGCCTCGATCCTTCGGGCGATTTTTCTTTCTTCTGGCTGCAGTTGCCATAGCATCTGTCCTAGAGACATCGTCAATATTTTTCGAGCTTTCGACCATAGGAACATTGGTCATCTTCAGGTAGAGCATGCCTTGTAGTAAACAGCTTAAATGCCAATCAGGCTAACTAATTCGAACCAATCAGAGCGCAGGGTTAAGGCTGCTGCTCTGATTGGACCTCATGCTCGGCTCCAGGCTCCTGCTCGTCGGAATTACATACATATCCTTGACCTGGAGGTTTATAGAGGGGTTCCCTGTACATAAAGGTTGGAAGCCCTGTACATAAAGGAAAGGAAACCCTCTATAAACCTCCAGGTCAAGGATATGTATGTAATTCCGACGAGCAGGAGCCTGGAGCCGAGCATGAGGTCCAATCAGAGCAGCGGCCTTAACCCTGCACTCTGATTGGTTCGAATTAGTTAACCTGATTGGCATTTAAGCTGTTTACTACAAGGCATGCTCTACCTGAAGATGACCAATGTTCCTATGGTCGAAAGCTCGAAAAATATTGACGATGTCTCTAGGACAGATGCTATGGCAACTGCAGCCAGAAGAAAGAAAAATCGCCCGAAGGATCGAGGCCACCAGCTTAAAGTTAGTGAGTGCAGAAGCTGCTGCAAATTTTAACAACATATATATATATATATATATATATATATTAGTGTATATTGGCAGCAGTTTATTAAAGTCCGCATTTACGACTTTTTTGCTCGTTTAAATTATATATATATTATATATATATATCAAAGACGTCCAACCTTCTATGAACATTCAGGCCAATTGTATAGGCATAATACCAAGTTGTAAGAACTTCGATAGTTCTTATAAACTTAATAGGCCTACACTGACAGGACCCCCAGGCAATATCAATGACAAGTTGTAACCTTACACTTGTCACTGTGGACTTGTTTTGTTTTTTCACAAAGTTCATCTAGTTCTATTAACCTCTAAATTTTATTCCTTTAAATGTCTGTTTAACCTTTGAAAAAAATTGTTATTGTGTGAATTTAATCTGTTAGATATTGATCTATATACCTGAAGATGATTTCCGAAAAAATCGAAAGCTTGTAAGTATAAAAATTAATATTTTGATTAAACTACAAAATTATTTCTTTGATGTCTCTGGGACAACTCCTCCATGAAATCACTCCCTACCAGAAAAAACTAGTAAGAAAACTAGAAAAAATGAGCAAAAATGTCGTAAATGCGGAAGCTGCCGTCTACTTTAATAATATATATATATATATATATATATATATATATATATAAATTATCAAACCACAACATGAAAAATGGAAAAAAAGACTGAGTTGGGTATTTCACTCTTCAAAAACTGCATATTATGGTTGAAAGATCTTAGCCTATTTTCCCTATTTCGTATTACGGTTTGATCATTGATTACTTTTTAACGTGTTTATGTGAAATTTTTATATATAAATATATATATATTGTCTTAATTAACTTAAAGGTGAACCAAACTGGACACAATAAGTGTACAAAATATCAGACGTGTAACACACAGAGTAAAGAAACGCACTTATAAACTCAAAGTGTGTTTCTTAACTTTTGTGTGCAACTCTTCTTCAATGTTGAACCCATGAAATATATATATATATATATATATGCCGTATAAAATTATTTTTACCCAATAAACACAAAATAATTAATTTTTATCACGCATCAAGTACAAAAAGTCATTTCTAAATTATTATATTATTTACATTTGTCTGACTATCCAAAAAAACTACTAAAAAAGTGTTATATTTTTCTTAATATATAATTACAAATACAATCGAAAACAGCTGAGTAATTTGGAAAATTAACTGAAAATTATATTCTCATGTTTATGACGATGATGTGATGTCAGAGACACTATGCATTTTTTTCCATATTTGTAACTACAAATAACTATATATAAAAATATTATTTAAAAATAGTTTTATAAAGTGAACAAAATTGGGGATGATTTTTTTAGAAAACTTTGGATATTTTACAATATTATATTAAAATGGGATAAATACGTAAATATAACTAATAATGATATCCAAATTTTTTCGATAAAATAAATTATACTGAATGAATTCTAAGTGAAATAACTGAATTAATTTATGGCTAGGCAGTAGTGCTATTTAATTGTATTATTGAGTAATATTTTCATGTATTTTTATTATGCTGCCAAAATAGTGATAAAAACTAAAAAAAATTGTCAACGAAAAATAACCTTCTTCGTAACGAAATGATATATGAAAATGAGCAAATTCTTTTATCTGTTTTTAACCTTTTTAGAAGAGGGTTGATAGCTAGCGGATAGTGTTTTACTCTTTCTTACTGTACTCCTTTGTTTCCCCAAACTTTTGACTCTGACAAAGACCATTTGTTACGATTTAAAGATTTTAATCTGCAGATACCACCACCAGGTCAACAGTGCAAAACTTTCCACCTTCAACCAGCCATCTATCAATAGCAGTAAGAACAATCGACTGAAGAGGAAACGTCAATAGAACAAACAGAAGAGGAAACCAATAACTTGAAAGGGTCTCTATGTGAAAAAGTTGGAGTCGAGTGTCAACATCATTTAATCAAGAGGGACTGTGCAAGCTCTAACGCAGTTGACATGAAGACAAAGGCCACTTTTCATAGAAGACAAATGAGAGTATCAATTAAAATGAAGTCAATATCCGTAGTAGACAATAGAAAAAAAAACCACCACAAAAATCAGAAAAAGAAAGGGAACAGGAGTTCACTGCAAAGTGAGGTTCATGTTTTCTGCCAATAATCTTATTTCACAGAGGGACTGTGCAACCTCTATAACCATTGGCCGAATAACGGAGGATTCGCTGGGAAGCAGGAAACTGGAGCTTTCTATGAACTGAACTCATGGACTTACAAACTCTACTCTCCTATTGGCCACCACTGTAACAAATATATATATATATATATATATATATATATATATATATATATATATATGAAAAAGTTAAATATAGTTTGTTTCATTAGGTCTCTTGAAGATTGTTTTCCTATTCTTGTCATGGAATTAGGTAGATTAATTTTTGAGCTACCAGTGAATTATAAGAAAAATAATAAGGCAAATAGAACATCTTTCTAAAAAGATTATTAATGCTGAAGCCGCTGTGCTTTTTAACAACACTTGTTTAAAAGAAGACTTGCTGCCAGTATACACGAATATATATATATATATATATATATATATATGTATATGGTATATCCGATATAATTCACCGAAGAGGTCCTATACGTGAGCCAATACCTCTTTGTTTATTATTATTGATACAGCTTCTCGATCACTGATATTTCAAATATCCCCTTTCAGAGAATATGAAATATCAGTGGTCCAGATATATATCCAGATAGAGAAAGCCCGAGATATAAATAATCAAAGTACGAATTTTAGCAGAGTTCTTAGGTTGTTCGTTAACGTCAATACTTAGTGCGAGGCACTGCAGGGCATGACCCACTACATACCTGAAATACCTGAAACCACCCCACCCCCTCTCATCAACCACCTAACAGATGTCTCAACCCCAACTAGGAACAGTTCAGTTTGTGCATTGACTCTCACACACTATGACATTACATTGTAATACACCCTATACTTTAGTCGTAAGCTTAGCCTGATGATGGTCTACGAGACCGAAACATGTTGTTGTTTTATTGAAAATAATATTTAGTTAGTTCTTAAATAGTGTTAAAATGTGTAGTTATCAAAAGGGAAGTTTGGGCCAGTTGATTTTTTTTATACCCCCAGGAACTGAGAAGAGCCTGTAGGACATTAAAGAAACTCTCAAAAAAGGTAACCAAGCATGAAATTGGCATAAAATTTTTAGAAACATGTTTGCAAGAAGGATTGGTACCAACCTCCACTTATATATATATATAATATATATATATATATATATATATATGTAAGTGTGTTTCTTTACTTTGTGTGCTACCTATCCTCAATTTTGAAATGTTATATATATATATAAGTCACTCTGAGAGCTTCAGAAGAAGCACTTATTAGTCTTCTCGGCGGTAGATCGGCTTCCGAGCTTAACCTCAATCGTTGATTGTGTTTTTTTTGTTTCTTTTTTTTTAAAGTTGTTATCAGCTTTTAATTTTATTTTAGTTAAATGTTTTCATTTTTTAATTTTTATTTGGCTTTTATCTCTTTATCTTCCTTGTCTACCTTTCCTCCGAAAGTTGGCTACACTGTTTGAGTGCTTCAGTTCGAACACAACGTCAGTCGTTATCAGCCTTTGGAGCGATTCACATCTATTCCTGAAGACGAGGACATCGAAATATAGTAGTGAGTTCAGTGATTTCCTTTCTATGTGTTCTTTTTTAAATTCTAGTTTATATACATATATATATATATTCTGTATTTCTCGTATATATGGAATCCCAGATTGAAAATTTCATAACCTAGGCTTGCCTTGTTCTGACATACAAATAATTTAATAAAAATGCTATTTCGTAAAACACTATTCTTCAAACATAAACAAAAAATTATAAATTGCAGAAGATTTTCTAAGCTTTGATCATAATACTAAAAATAAAGCTTAAAAACCATAGTAATTCAAAAAATGCGCCTCAAGGTTATATATAAATAATATTATATGAGTATATTTTAATAAAACAATACTATAAAAATATGCTAAACTCTCGAACTATTGGTTTAGAGAAACTTAAAAAGTCATTTTTAATATTTTAATAACTTTAAATTTAACCCAATGTAGTAATACACTGAAATATACACTACTTAAAACGCGACAATATATCAAGAATTTTAATAAAATTGTTTAACAAATCACGATGAGAAATGGGAAAACATGGCTAAGATCTTTCAACCGTAACAAGCTGTCTTCGTCAGAGTCAAAAATTCAACTGAGGATTTGAATTAGGTCTCCCTGTAACTCCTCAGTTCGGTTTTTGAATTTGACGAAGACCTCTTGTTACAGTTGAAAGATTTTAGTGTTGTTTTCCCATTTCATATTGTGATTTGATGATTGATATATATATACATATATGAGATTTCACATAAACACTTGAAATAATATCAATGATGAAACCACAACATAAAATGGGAAAATATAAAGACTAAAATATTTCAACCGTAACGGCAAAATCTTTCTTCGTCAGAGTCAAAAACTAAACCGAACTCAGTTAGGTTTGTGAATCTCTTGTTACCTTTTGTTAAGGGTAAATGATCTTAATTTCTTTTCCCTTTTCATATTGTGATTTGATCATTGATTGTTATTTCACGTGTTTATGTTAAATCTTTTTATCTTAATATAAATTATGCTAATCTCTACAAGTGAATAGGCCAAACTATCGAAACACGACTATTAAAAATTAATAAATTACTTCCAAAAATATTTTTATATATTAATTAATTTCCTCTCCTGTATACCACAGAGTTATTCTCTAATAAGAATACAGTAATAGAAAAATAAATTTAATAACATTGTTTTTAATTGTTCTAATATTTTAGTAGATTTAGATTTAAATTGTAAATTGTTAAATTGTTAAGTGATTAGTAAAATTTAGTTTAATATTAATAGGTATGTATAGGCCAAACTAATGAAGCATATTGTTTTAATTTTTGTTTAATTGTTTTATTGTTTTAATAGTTTTAGATTTAAATTTTATGTTACTAAATTAAGTTTACTTTAAATATGCGAGTAAATTTTTAATTCATTCACGTTATTGATAATAATTGATTTGATAATAAGTGATAATATTTGACCGCTATAACGGTCAAAATATTAAAATTTGAGTCTTTTTTACCTTTCATTCTATGTGTTACAGTTTATGTTGAGTGTATTTGTCCTGCCAGAGTTTTTTTTTGTATATCAGGAATATATATATATATATATATATATATATATAAACGACATGAGGGGGGCACGAGGAAGGCGCCACGCATTCTTCAAGAAAGTACTGCAGTAAAGGCTCCAACGGCAAACGCCAGACATACTAAAACATCAACCCATAATGCCCATAACCTGGACCAGATTCTAACGAGGAACTCTTCTATGTGAGGACGCCTATACCATTCCTGCCCTCTGTGAACCTAAAGTAGGGACTGTGAGCTCTCTCCAGGAAGGACGGCGGAGGCGGCCAAGAGTATGAGGGAGACGAAGAGGAAAGATGGTTCTCCATACACCCACAACAATAGAATCTACAGAAAACACAAACAACCAGTATCTTATGAAATCCACTAAGCCCATAGGAAACACCAAATTCAACGAGGTGCACTTCCGAGCATGGACGCCAAGACCTTCATCCAACTCTATTGGAAAATTAAGTAGGGACTGTGAGCCCTCCCCTGGAGTGAAGGCTGAGGCGGCCAAGCAGTCGGAGTGTGCGAAGGAGAAAGGTGTCTAACGAAAAAACACCCACAACCAATAAGAAGTGTCCAAAAAGATACGCAACAGGGATTGGCTCGTCTTTTTCAATATCTACTCTGGCATTAAAGCATTTATATATATATATATATATATATATATATATATATATATTGTAAAATATCGCCCCATATTTGGATGTATCTGTTTCTTACTCAATTTCTCCAGTTTCCTGAATTGTTTCTTCGTCTCCTCATTCAAACTCTAAAGCTTATTACCAATATTGCTAGTCGAGATGTTTCGAATCTACCACATGTCGACTAGCAATATTCGTGATAAGCTTTATAGTTTTAATGAAGAGAAGAGAAAGGAATTCCGAAAACTAAAGAAATTGTGTAAGAAACAGATAGAAGTTATATATGGGGCGTTATTTAACAATATATATCACTCTTCACTCTTCGCTCTTCACACCTTCTGATGACGACGATGGTCGAAATATCGATGTGAGTTTTGTCAGTGTCTTTCTGTGTGTTTCCTTCGTTTTGAATTTATTTTATTTATTTATATATATATATATATATTATTAAATGCCTAGCTTATTTTTAGTCTATTCCGTTTTTTGTATATCTTTTCTAATTTTCTAATAAAATTTTTTTTAATCTTCCAGGTAAAATATACACCAATTCCCGAAATGTTTTATTATTTAGGTTACTTACACTCATTCCGAAGTTTCCATCAACTCTGATTACTTTCAAGGATAAATAATACAATAACAATTTTTAACACTATCTAAAGATCATTAACAATTACTTACCACTAATAAAACTGATAATATACATTAAACTCATATTGATTTTTTTTCAATGGACTAGACAAAAAATAAACAAGGCATTTAATGAAACATGTATGATTGAATGTCTGCTCCCAAAATACACATATACATATATATATATATATATATATATATATATATATATATATATACTTTTTCGATGAAAACACGATCCGAAATGGACAAATACAGTTCAATGTACATTAAGAAACATAGAGAAATTAAAAACACAAACTTACAGTCTCTAATGCTCAGTTGAACCGTCTTCATTGAAGGCGGTTCAACCAAAAATTAGAGACTGTAATTTTGTGTTTTTAATTTCTCTATGTTTCTTTATGTACTTTGAACTATATATAATAATATATATATATCAATGTACAAAAGACAATATGAAATGGGAGGACAAGGCTAAGATTTTTCAACCGTAACAAGCGCTCTTCGTCGGTGTCAAAAATCCAAGGGAAAACATTTATTCCTAAATGTTTGCTAAATATTTGTGAAGATCCTTTTGATAAATTTCAATATATATATTTGTGAAGGTCCTTTTGATATTTTTTAATATATATATATATATATAATGATTTCACATAAACACGTGAAATAACAATCAATGATCAAATCACAATAAGAAATGGGAAAACAAGACTAAGATCTTTCAACCGTAACAAGCGGTCTTCGTCAGAAGGGTCAGTTGGGTTTTTGACTCTGACGAAAACCGCTTGTTACGGTTGAAAGATCTTAGTATTGTTTTCCCATTTCTTATTGTGGTTTGATCAATGATATATATATGTATATATATATATATATATATATACATATAAAGTCAAAAATTGTTATTGACCTCTTCTATTCTATTCACTGTTTTGTTATTGAGGGCTAGGTCAAATAAAAGAAAATAAACTCCTTTCTAGGCCGACGTTTCGATTTATTTGTACATCATCTTCAGGGCTAAATTTTAGCCCTGAAGATGATGTACAAATACATCGAAACGTCGGCCTAGA